>JARHVA010003849.1:620000-897500 GCA_037957365.1 Torreya grandis
TTATATTTAAATTGCAAACAACATATAAGAAATAAGATTCATATCATAACATATAATCAAATTGAATGGTACAATAGTACAATAGACCATTCTTAATACTAAACAAGTATACATATAATGTCTACTATTTTTCAACATTATGAATCAAACATAAGAACACAACCACTGATGGATTTATTACCAATAAACCTAACTATAAAAATATTATAATTTATTACTGTATATCATAATAACACATGTTTATAAGTACAATAATACATCTAAGCCTCATAAGATAACTCATTAATCCATATAATAACCATGAGTATGTTTCTATAATGGTTGATCAACATAAGAGAGGGAGACCATCATTGGGGCACTTTTCCTTCAACCATAGACCATCATTCTCCTGCACACCTCGCCACAAGGAGTGGCCCTTCCCTTTAGGAGGGGAAGATAAAATAAATATGTATATTAATAATTTAACTAGAACCCATGTGTAATACAATCACTAATACATGAAATAATCACATAGACCTTGGAAAATAATCCTCTATCTAATATGACATCACACATACACATGTAAAATAAAAAATATAGTAGAGTGACACTGCTATCATTTATAACATTACTTTGGCCAAAGTTTTCATTATAGTTTTTAGATCACTCATGGATTTGAGTCAAATCCACACACAAACATACTCTCTGTTGATGGATCATAGTATATCTTAAGATACCAGATATATATATATATATATATATATATATATATATATATATATATATATATATATATATATATATAATTTAACTAGAACCCATGTGTAGTACAATCACTAATACATCAAATAATCACATAGACCCTAGAAAAAAATCCTCTATCTAATATGACATCACACATACACATGTAAAATAAAAAATATAGTAGAGTGACAATGCTATCATTTATAACATTACTTTGGCCAATGTTTTCATTATAGTTTTTAGATCACTCATGGATCTGAGTCAATTCCACACACAAACATACTCTCTGTTGATGGATTATAGTATATATTAAGATACCATATATATATATATATATATATATATATATATATATATATATATATATATATATGGTATCTTAATATATACTATAATCCATCAACAGAGAGTATGTTAAGATACCATATATATATATATATATATATATATATATATATACACGTACACACACACTAACACACACACATATATGTATGTAGATGTGTGTGTGTGTGTGTGTGTGTGTGTGTGTGTGTGTGTGTGTGTGTGTGTGTGTGTGTGTGTGTGTGTGTGTGTGTGTGTGTGTCTGTGTGTGTGTGTAATCAACCTCATATACCCATCATATGTTATCATAAGAAAACACTCAATTATACAATCTCAAAAAACTAGTTTTCAAGACATAATAATTATAGATTTGCAACATACAATCCACATAACCATTCAAGACACTTATTTACTTGTTATGTAAAACACAAGGTAAAAACATTCATATTTTACAAAAAATCACTTTGATTTTTCCATGATACACTATTATTAACACATCGAAGGAATATAGGTTCTTATCAACCATTAACATTTGTAATCCCCAAATTCAAGCATAACTACATGCCCAAGTTATAAATATCCGTGTAATAAATCCATTATTTTCATCTCAAAAGAATTCCATAATTTTCATTTACTTAATACTAAAAAACTTTATATAAGTGAATAAAAAGTCAAACATAATTGTAATATATTTATGAACATGATATCAGGGATAATTTATAGGTTTTGTTTAAGCCATTCTATCAGTTGTTATCTACCCAAGACTTGGTGGCTTATCTTGATAATTACTAGCATGTCATTTAATTTATTTTTATACCACAGTAAATACTTAGTTCACATCAAGGTATGTACACCTATAAATACTACTATTTTCCATTATCCAAAACAAGGTTAAGCAATCATTGTTTCCTCCAAAGTATCTAAGGGTTTATAAATTTATAAGTGTATTTATATATATCTAAATCTTTTCAAAGCCTCTAATTTTATGCTTGAATCCAAATCGTTATTAACTATATCACCAAATTATCAAATATGTTAACTCTATAAAAGATTATCTATAAATCATGTTACATAGCTACAGTTGTGCATGTATTCCATTTAGAATATGTCTTTAGCTCGATTGAGTATCAAAGGGATTTATTCTTCTTTTGTACACATACATAGTCATCAATATAAGTACATATATACAGACATAGTTCTTATTCATATAAACAACCATTTAAGTACACATTATTCTATAGTTTACATTCATATGTCTAAAACTATTTAATAAGTCAAGGTATAACTACAATTGGTATATAAATCTCATGAGACTCTCAATCAATATTAGAATGAACTCATCAAACCATTTCTATAGTTTCATGCATATATATACATACATAGAACTACATTATTTAATTTTGATTATATAGTTATATCTTGAATAAGATCCAAGGGACTATCTACTATCAAAACATACTCAACTTTTAATTTTTATAGCTCATATAAATATATCACTAAAAAATGTATAAAATCAAAATATGCATCTATCACTTGTGTACATATAAGTGTTAAGGTATGTTCACATTATTAAGTTTGTAATAATGTAATTATTGTTGGTTAAACAATATTGCGTTAATAGGTGTTTGTATGGTATATTATTATTATGAATAATAACAATATTATACATATTAGTTTTATATAGTTTTTTAGTTATACAAATATATTATAGTAACAATATATTTCATATATAGTCAGTTGGTTATTTGTGTGAAATATTGTAGGATCTCACTATCTTGAATATAAGAAACATATTTCCTATATAGATTTATATTGTTTCATATGAGATAAGTTAAAGAGAGAACAATATTATTGTGTTCAAATTATATTTTCTCTATATTTGGCTTTTTCTATTGTGTAAATCTAGTTTTTATGAATATCTGGTATCAGAGTGAGATTATTTGATGGGAGAATAAAATGGTTAGGAATAAATTTATATTTTGTTGCTCTGATTTATGAAAATTTATTCTCATAATAAAACTTTAGGTTATTTTTTGTAGAGCTCACATGTTATTTTATATGGGCCTATACTTTGAACTTTGAAAAATTAGCTTGGAATAATATTATTTGTTGACATATTTGGTCAAGGATCATTAAACATCAATGATTGAAGATTCATTATCTACTGAGTTGGAATTTCATTTCAATCTTCCACAAACATGTCTTTGACTTTCACCTATTATTGAGAAGAATTTTAAACAAAGTTCTCAAATATGATGTTTAATATCAACATCTCCTATGCATGCACCTTTCAATCTTTATTACATGTGATACTAAGGAGTTTCTAGATCTATAAAGTATCTTTGCATCATCCACATTACATTTAGCTCCATTTGATTAAATAATTCAAATTTTAACTACATCAAAACCTATATTTTCATTCCATTCAACCTACATTATGTTTCACACATTGGATTATTTTGCTCTATTGGCTACATCATTCGAAGTTTGTAGTCATTTGGTCAAAGTTGCTAATTTTCAATATATCAGAGTGTATCAAGGTGATTGGGGTTATTGATATTTGAATACATGTTTCTATCTTTGAATTGAAAACCATTCAATGTCAAATCATGTGCACTCACCAATACAGTCATTCACTTGAGATTTAGATTGAGATCTGTTCTTCCATTGACATTTTATCGATCTGCATTTAATCAAGTTTACATGTATTTTTTCCCAAAGTTATATTCAATATCTCTATTGAAAAGTTTGGTTTCTCAAAAAAGCTAATCCACATGGACCTATCAATAGCCATTTCATTGTGACCTTCTAACCACTGAGCATCCTTATCCAAAACCATCACATGGGGAGATCAAAACTAGTTTAACAATTTCTATTAGATGCTTAGTCAATTTTTGTTATTTATATTTTTAATTTTTTTAGTTGAGTTGATTTTTTTTATGTATCATTATATAAAAGATTTGTGTACATGATATTTTCATAGAGTTAGTATTTTGGATTACAACGAGTCATTTTCTTGGTATATTATAAGTTTATAGACATTAGTCAAATCATTTTATCTAATATTATTTTTTAAATTAATTGTCCCAAGTTATATGGTCAAGTATTGTTGTAATAAAATAAGTCATTATAGTTGGATTTTAGATTTTGTATTATTGTCAATATTGTTAAAAATCAAAATATCAAAAGAGTCAAGTCAAAAAATTTAAAGTGTCTCTATGTTGAAAAATTCAAAGTCATTTAGGCTTAGTTATCATATAGATTCATTGTCAAAACTTATAAAATATAAAAATATTTATTCTATAGATGCATTTTCACTTGTACATGATGTCCAGATTGTGGAGGTGGTGGGGGAGGGGGTGGGGGGTGGGGGGGTTTCTCCTTAAAATATTCATACAACTAAGCTTCATCGACACATGTGATGAATAAGTAGCTCTGATATTGAAAGACAAAGGAAATAAAGGCTGTAGGTTTCATATCCTCTTGTTAGCCACTAGAAATAGTGCCACTTTTGATTTAGTGGTGAATTTTATTTTTAGTTGTGTATTTGATTTTAGTTTTTTGTGAATAAGAATAGATGATGTATACCTTCTCATATTTTTAATAAGTGAATTCCTTCGTAACTTCTTCGAAATGTGATAGTGAATAAAGATAGTACCTATAGTGTACATCATGATGTGGTTTATGGTAAGCCACTTGTAAAACCATTTTTTTGTAGTTATTGGTAATCCACT
Organism: Torreya grandis; assembly: GCA_037957365.1. NCBI lineage: Eukaryota > Viridiplantae > Streptophyta > Pinopsida > Cupressales > Taxaceae > Torreya > Torreya grandis. The sequence goes on from JARHVA010003849.1 coordinate 624,782, forward strand.
TGAAAACCATACCATTTTGGTTGTTGGTAATCCATATGTAAAACCATCAATAAGGTTTATGATTGTCCTGTGAAAGTCACCAAATCATGAGTACAGGTGCAGATATGGGAGAGATGTTTCCCCCATGTTCATATTAAGGGGGTGTAGACTAGAGATTAATAATGTTCAAAAGGAGGAGACTATTAAGATATGTTCACATTATTATGTTTGTAATAATGTAATTATTATTAGCTAAACAATATTACATTAAGAGGTGTTTGTATGGTATATTATTGTTATTAATAATGAAAATAATATATGGGTTAGTTTCATATAGTTGGTTAGTTATATAAATATATTGTAGTAATAATAAATTCCATATATAGACAATTGGTTATTTGTGTAAGAGATTTTAGGGATATCTCTATCCTAAATATAGGAAACATATTTTCTATATAGCTTTGTATTGTTTCATATGAAATAAGTTGAAGAGAGTGAATAATATTATTGTGGTCAAATTATATTTTCTCTATATTTGGATTTTTCTATTGTGCAACTCTATTTTTTACCAATAATAAGTAAGAGTGAAGATAACTTATTTTTCTCAATTTATGCACCTATAGTTTCTATTCAAGGCATATAACCATATAATGGGATCTTCAAGCTTATAAAAATTCTTAGACCAATTAAAGCATTCCTGGCCACTGCACAATCTATAATTTTTGAAATATCTTTCCTAGGTTATAAACATTTAAGGTAATTTAAAGTCACATGATTTACATAGATATGAGGAAAAATTTTCATTATACAATAGAGCATAAGCCTTTATCCTTCTATTGCATACATAGGTAATGTAATTTTAGTAAGTATATTTCACAAAGTTAAGTTGCCATTCAAGATACATTTTGTTTCAACAAGATGGCTATATAATAACTTTTACAAACATGTGGATGGAGACGATTTCCATCCTTAGGTCTGTTAAGCTAATGCACTAATTTTACAAGCCTTTACCAACATATACATTCAGACACTTTTATCACTAACCTAGGTAATAAAAGCATTCTATTTTTTGTTTTTAAATAGAAACTCTATTCCTAAATAGATACAAGTAATACCCATATAAATTCCAATTTTAAAATTTAAATCTCTAATTATATGGTTACTTTAATGGTTGTCATTTGAAAGTAAATGTTGATCATATTTACCATTTCTCATGTTTCCTCCACCATAACCCCTAAGTTTTCCATTTTCCTTTTTGTTATGTTTCCCTTTCTCATCCACATCTTTCATGTCTTTGAGTTTCTCCTAAAACTATATGATTTATCCATTAAAGACTCAAATTCATCAATGTGTGATTACCTAATCTACCATTAAATTAAGATTCCATAACCTAGATTTGCGTGGTGGCTGCATGCCAAACCCTACCGCATGAATTTGTCCCAATGGCAAAGTCAACCCATGATGATAGAAAAAGAAACCTACTTTTCTTCTCAATGATTTTAATAATAAACTAATTTATTTTTGACTCAAATGGATGCATGGTAGTAAATCCACTAGAACCTTCCACATTAACAAAACTAATTTTCCTAAGTTTCAAAGAATCATTTAATAAAAATGCTTGGATACATTTTTATCCCCATTTCCCCCTAGGTCACCAAAAGGGTAACAAATAAGACTAATAACCTTTACTTAATTTAAATACATATACATAGTTTAATTAACACTTGATACTCTATAGATTTGAAATGCATAGAGATAGGTCCATCTCAGTCATAACTCAACAAACCAAAGGTTCGTTCATAATAAGGTTTCATAGAGGTTCATACAATCAATACACACTAGCATAATTAATGAATTATGTTAATCAAGAACATCCATTCCAAATTGGTTATTCTAACACAAGGTAACTAAATGACCCATAATAAATGCAAAGCGTGAAATATTAACCATAATGATACATATTAAAATTAAGCATATAACACATCCACAAAATACTATAAACATTGAATTCATTTCAATAGGAAAGAGCATAAGTGTGGGTGTGTAGGTTAAATTTCAATCTATTTATCCCCAATGCAAATATTTGCATCCTCTTCCCCTATGATAATCTTCCTTTGTTCTAATCCGTGAGGGTAGCACAATCTTAAAATCACTTTAATAAAATAAAAAGGTAGTTACTATGAGATTTCAAAAAAAATAATCAATTACTCAAAATGTATGTACATCAAATAGACTATTGTGAAATAAATCAAATCTAAAAATGAAATCACATTCGTATAATATTTTTTGGTCACATAAAATGTCACTTGAGTCCATTGAGTTTCAATTGAGACTACCTTATCCCTAGCTTAGCCCTAGACCTATGTTAGGGCCTCCTTTGATACTAATCCAAATTTTGTGTGGGTCTAACCCATCCCCTAATGTACCAAAAGTAATCCCAATATATTTCCTAGGCATCTAATCCCCTAATGCACCAAATTCTGCCACCTAGACACTAGAACAACCCTTTAGACACTAATGTACTATGTGAGTGACCAAGGGATCACACTACTATCCCTTACCTATTTTATCCTCCAACAGACATATTTCCATTTATCAAGACACCTTAGGGTCACCCTAGACCTATTCCATATCCAAACAAGCACCGGATCATTATATATAAACCACTTTTATCCCTTTACCCACTAGACATAAATTAGATGCAAATACACACAAACAAGCTTAGAAATAGGTTATGCAAATCAAGGTCATTAATTCCTATTATACCCTACTTCTACAGATAACCATATACAATAATCATAAGCTTAAATTACTCATATTTATAGTCTCAAGTACACTTAATCAAGTTGACACTCATACTAGCATTCACCTGCACTTACACCAACCACTTAGGTGGGATAACTACATCAGACTTGATCCCTTATTGAGGTATTGGTATGTAAGAAACTCTCAACACAACAGAGTGTTGAGATCATGTCCAACCTATCTAACTAACATCACACTTTTTATACTTGTGCTCCTCAAATACCCAAACAACATAGAGGTATAAAGTTTTGCATTCTAAATCAGTGAAAATATAGAGAAAATATAGTGATTTATTACTTAGGCACACAGTTATAGGCATCTCAAACTCAGGCGAAGATCCACTCAAAATATCATAGTCTTTACTTTCAAGGGACATTATCACACCCAAGAGGACACTAACACAGTGTGTTACTATTTAGAGGACCATGCTACTATTTGAGAGGAATTTTGACATCATATTATTGTTGATGACACCCTATGTAGTCTCTACACCAATTTCTATCGTGTCAACTATCCATTTCAGTTAGTTTCCAACTAAGTACATCTTTATGTAGTTCATTACTATTTTTAGAATAATCAGATTAGGTAAATTATTGTACAAATGAGTGGCTATATTTATTGCATATTTATTCTTTGATATATTATTCCAGCCCATAATAACCTAGAGTTTTAAAATCCATAATCCCCTTAAAATTTAAATCATTTGGTGAACCTGACTTACTCCAAATAGTGGAAAAACCCTAATCCTAAAATACCTTTAGGGTTTATGTTTCCATCATTATAGAACTTATACTCAGATTTCAAATCCCTATATCTTTTTATTTTTATTTTGTATAACCATGATCATAATGATAGAAGTTATTTAACACTTTTTGATGTAAAGTTTTCTAGTTTCCTTTGCATGCTTGTTTTATTTAATTTGGAATGAATTCAGAGAAGACATAAACACATATGTACATGATGCTTTATATCAGTTCAAATATATGTATTATTTTAGTATTTCCCTAGCATGATATTTTTATCTCATGTGGAATTTACTTAAGAAGAAAATCCTTACACATGTAGAGGATACATCACATAAGATAAAAAACACATCACCTAAAATTAAGAAGTATCCTTTAGATGATTTTTTCTCTTTGGTTTAATTTGATTCCTTACCTATCACTACTAGACATAAGATAACATTAGTGGTTTTTATTATCCCTCCTACTTCTTGACCCTACATATCTAACTAATAACTTGCTTCTACTACCAGCTCTATTCTCATAGCAAACCCTGTGGTCCATGCTATGATGCCCAAAAGTGGTCCTAAAACATGGTAGGTTAGCCAAACCCATGGATATAACTTTGTCAACTAGAGAAATGTTTCTTCAACCACAATTTATATTTTATATATCCTAAAACATTTTGACACATACAAAGATATTTTATATGCAACACTCCATGATACTAAGGTGCCTAACATATTTTATATATCCTAAAACATTTTGACACATACAAAGATATTTTATATGCAACACTCCATGATACTAAGGTGCCAACTTATTTCACATTTATAATCAATACTATGAAATGGACTAAAGGGCATATCTCATTCAAAAAAGAATATATCCGACCTTAGCATATCATAGAGAAACATCTACCTCTTACACCACATTAAGAATTAATGAGGTGGGTGTCAAATGAGTATTATTTGGCAAAGGATCAAGGTTGAACATTTGTAATATCTCTTTTCTCCAAATTCTCAATTTACATGCTAAGAATTTAGATCCTTTTGATAAAAATTTTATGTATTTGATAATATTCCATGCAAAGTTTTGGGTCAAATCACACTAAAACTTACATTGGGACCTAGAACACTACCCATAACATGACAAGTTATGCCCAATGATCTTAACTACAATATATTACTCATGAGACCTTGGATTCATGATATGCATATAGTTCCATCAAATTTACATGCATGATTAAAGTTTATTTACAAATTTAATATATACACATTCCCTATGAATTAGGAACCATTAGGATATTGTTAGCATACAAAGCGTTCATACAATTATATTCTTCACATGGATTTTGCTATGATACCTCCACAACCTAATACACAAAGCTCATGTATAACTCCCTCAGACACCTCAAGAATACATGATAATAGATTTAATTCTCCATCTACATTTAAATATTTCCAAAAAATGGGTTACACAGGATAGGGCCTCATAAAACATGAACATGAAATTTTTAATCCTACTGAGTCATATGTTTAAAAAGATAAGTAGGGACTTAGATATAATGGTAACACATCTAATGCTAAGTCTTATCACCATGCTTCTTAGCATATAGTGTTTTTTCCACCCATTCTATGGATAAATAATACATCATGTATTTACACTCACACTTGTTCACCTAGATCTTATTGATGATAGCATTTCTCCAGATTTACCTACTTTTGATGAATTTTTTAACAATGAAGCTCTCTTCTAATTCTTAGGGGCATATGAGGATCTCCCTTCCTTTTATCACAAGAACAAGTTTCCTCATTCCAAAAAGCCTAGACATACTTTGGTGAGTGCTTAGACATTTTAGATAATATTGCACTCAAAATAGATGACCCCATACCTACAACACCTTACACTATTGATCGATATACATTACTTAATAAAGAGACAATAGAATTAAATTATGACACAAACACTGATCTTAGGATAATATTATTGGTTGGAACCTTGTGTAAAGAATAAGAAACAAATATTTTCTTGATTTTAAAACACTCCTCTAAAATTTTACTTGGGTCTATTTAGATATGCCTAGCATCAATCCTTCAATTGTAGTAAATAGGATTACACTCTATCTAGATTCAAATATAATTAAGTAAGAAATTCAAAAAAATGCATCCTATGGTGGCTCTCTAATCAAATATGACATCCAATAGCTTTTTGATGCTAATTTCATTTGACCAATTGTTCACACGAATGGATTTCTTACATTGTGCTAGATGTTAAGCCTAACAACTAAATCTGATGTTGTGATTCTAAAGACTTAAACAAATCATGTCCTAGGGATAAATTTCAAATGCCCAACATTGATATGATAGTGGAATCCACAATAGGCTATGATATGCTCTCTTTCATGATTGGTTTTATTGGTTATAATCAAATCAAGATAGCTAAGGAGGACCAATAAGAAAACTTATTTTACCACACCATGGGGCACTTTGTGATATATTGTCATGCCTTTTGGATTAAAAAATTTAGGAATGACATACTAATGAACCATGATACATATTTTTCATGATCTAATTCATAAGATAGTTGAAGACTATGTTGATGACTTACTTGAAAAATATAAAGAGCAATAACACCATGTAATATATTTATGAAAGATTGAGATAATATAATGTACAATTAAATTTAAAGAAATGTGTCTTTAGGGTTTTATCATTAATATTTTGGGCTTCATAATATCCCAATGCAACATCGAGGTTGATCTAAAGAAAGTCAAAGATATAATCGACATGCCTCCTTATACAAACTTGAATCAAATTCAATCTTTATAGGAAAAAATCCAAGAAATACACATATTTATGGAATAAATAGTAGATAAGACTTAGTCATTCAAAATATTACTTAAGAAGGATAAAAAAATTTAATGGGATATCACATTTCAAGAAAGCTTTGACACACTCAAACCATACTTTTTGAATCCCCTATATTGGTACCACCAAAACATGGTAGATCACTTCTCCTCTACCTCTTAGTGATAGATCATTAACTCAATGCACTATTAGCACAACAGTATGATCATCATAAGGAGTGAACTATTTATTAAATAAGTAATAGAATTTTTTATTATGAATAAAATTATCTGGTAATAAAAAACTATGTTTAGCACTCATATTTACTACCCAAAAGATCTGGCACTATATGATCAACAATGAGACATAGATTATTAAAAATCATAGTCTTTAAAGTTTCTTATGTCTAAACTACATCTCTTAGGCTGTATCATAAAATGGGTAATGTTACAAAATTTGATTTAAATATTGTGTTACAAAAATTAATACAGTCTAGATAATCATAGATCAATTGGCAACAACACCAATATTAGACACCAATCCTATCAATGACAATTCTCAAGATGACTTCACAACTTATAATAACACTTTTGACACATGGATAATATTCTTTGATTATTCTAGATGTGCATGAGGTGCTGGAGTAGGAATTATTTTTATCAACCCACATGGGGACATAATAACACTTGTTTATTGATTAAGTTTTTCATGTACAAATAATATCATAGAGTACAAGGCCCTGATCCTTAGCTTTCAAGTATCTTATGGACTCCAAATAAATTTTATTAGTGCATATGGAGATTAAAAATTGGTTGTTAATCAAGTTATATATTTATAAAAAATTGAGGAATGTATAACTCCCTAAAATAATATGGCTTAATGTATACAAGCACAATTTGAATATTTCTCTATCAAAAATATTCCTCACAAAGATAATCATCATTCTGATGTAATGCCTAGTGTGATGATATTGATCCCCATTGACATCAATGATGACCATGATATCTTCACTATCAAATGATTACATTGACCATCAGTATCCCATGTCGACTTCACAGATTTTATAGTTTTATCCACCATATATAGTACACCATTAGAATGATTTTTTTGTATATTTAATTTTTTGCAAAAATCCATTACACCAGATACTTTCACCAATAATGATAAGTGAAAATTATATATAAATTCCATAAAATACATCATTATCAATTGGGACTTATTCAAATTATCTGTTGATGGACACTTACTCCAATGTCTAACAACCTAGGAGGCTAAATTAGCCATAATCCAAATGCATGACAATGAATGTGGTGGCCATTTTAATGGGAAAACAATGTCAAAAAAATTACTTTAATATGGATATTATCCTACCATGGAGATATAATGTCAATAATATTTTGTATTATGCAAAAAATATTAATGACATAGAAACCTACACCAATCTCTCCCCATGACCATTCATGTTATGGGGATTTAAACTAATTGGTACGATAAATCCAAAATCAACATGGGGTCACAAATTCAATATTATAGCTAGATCATGATTTATAAAGTGGGTGTATTCCATACTGTTACAATCCACAAAAGGAGAAGATATATGTCATTTTCTCATGACCAACCTTATTTCCCATTTTGGCCTACCAGTGGCCATCATTATAGATAATGAAACTTCTTTTAAGAATAAAATAGTGAATAAATTTTGTGCTAAATATAAGATTTGACACACATTCTCCTCTCCATACTACCCATAGGGCAATGGATAAGTCAAAGCTACAAAAATACAATTAACAATATCTTCATTAAAATGATTACCAAATTTAGCGATGATTGCCATAATCAACTTATTTATGCACTATGCGCCTACCACATTAATATTCACACACCAACATGAGTTACCCCTTATTCATTAGTATATGTAACTAAACTAGTTATCCCAATAGAATTATAAATTCCATCCTTAAGCATATCCCTCAAAGGGCTTATTACAGATGACCAATATAGAGAAAGACATCTTCAGGAACTAGAAAAGTTGGATCACACATGCATCCAAGTTGTAGAACACTTCAGAGCATATAAAAAATAAATACAATGGGTTTATAATAGTTGTGCTCACACCAAAGAATATAAAATCAATGATCTTTTCCTAAAAGATAACCTCATAAACATCAATGCCAAAGAAGAAACAAAAGGCAAGTTCAAATCAAATTGGCTTGGCCCCAACTTATTAATAAAAAAATCTTATCCCAAAGGTATATTGTCTAGCTTCACTTAATTATAAGGAAATGAATAGTCCATTGAACATCATGCATCTATAGAGATTCTATACATAAATAACTCACATTTCACTTTTATATAGTTTCATTTCCATCATTACTTGTTTATAGCTTATATATAGAAAATACAAAAACAATATAATAACATTCAAATATTGCTCATAAAACACAAAAGTTTAGATTTTATGCATTTCCATGTTTACATTCCTTATATATACCAGATACTCTATATGTAATCTATGTTAGTGTAGTTCAATTTTATCATACATACATGTTTTGCTTGTTCTCTTCGAGTGTACACAAATTCTTAAAAGACTTAGGTCCATCACACAAAGCTATATTTTATACTATCTACCCATTGGTGGTACATAAATAGATGCATATATATTCAACATTATTACATTAACCCATTAGGGTATCCTATACATAGCTTCCACTTTACCAGGTTATATCACTCTATACTACACTAATTTTTTGCCAACTACTACTACTATGGACTCGGTTTATGTAAATTTTTACTCTTATATATATTTGTACAACATATTCATGCATACTTCCATTTATATATTTCTTAATTTTAGATCTGATTGTGACTCTTTACTTCTACATCTATTTGAGGGAATTTGAATATGCTATTATTATATGGCTCTACACTAATTATTTTTATTTTTGGATGCTTTGGATATGTTCCCATATACTTATGTGTGCCTTCTTGATTATGTATGTATAAATTTGAACACGTCATTTCATGTGGCTTTAATCCAACCTTGCTTATTTTATGCATATGTAGACATTTAAACATGTCATTGTATGTTTTTTCTTTCTTAGACTTAGTAATATGTGCTCATGTACCTTGTATTATGGCTCCTTGGCCTATTTTTCATTCCTCATATGTTTATATGTATGATTTCATATATGTGTCATATCTATGACACTTATCTCTCACTTGTTACCCTCATGTCCAATTTTTGATGTGATGAGGGACCTCATGCATCTCCCCTTCCTCTTTAGGTGTCTTGATGGACACTATGCTCCATCCCCTTAGGTAGTTACTTAGATTATAGTTAGATTTTATATTCATATACATGCTTAAATTATTTTATCTATCTTGACAACCATGTGAATGATAGATCTAACATACACCACACATTACCAGCTTATGCTCAAATTATATTACATTACAATATCATGAATGCATATTATATTGGTTTATAACACATATATCATATATTTTCAATCTAACACACATGATACCAATATTTTAATTTGAGTAAAATTATTACATAGGTTCAAAATCTTCCTTGAAAATAAGGGCAATTCATAGGGGTTTGTCACATAGATTAAGCCACTTGAGTGCACTCATAACATATTTTTTAGAGCATAGACATAGATTACAAAGCACAAAATTAGGAGAACATAGTGGAAAATAATAAGACACATATCAGTTTCAGTTTCACATATAAAAACATATAAACACACTAGCACAACACAAAGGAAACCAACATAATGCGATACTATCCAAATGACCATGATACTATCTATTATCCCCAAAAATAAGAAAACATTTTCCATAAAGATACAATAGTTATAGTTTAGGTTTGCACAATATTAATCATAGATTATTAGTTATGCTTAGTTTATTCTCAATTTTACAAAAAATCATACCAATTAGCTCACATTGGGGATATCATACATGGCATGATCATTCCCATTTTAGTTTTAGGTATGACAAGATATAAATTATTATAACTCAATCCATAGTTATTATACATAGTTATTAGAATTAGGGGCATGTCTATGACACATTATTCCATTTGCTCACTTATGCACCAGTTGATTAGATGGAATGGAAAAATCCATGTCATTTTCCATATTGTATACTTTATATGCAATTTTCACTAAGTTCACACCATATTGATGCCTTATTCTATCTGCAATGGTAGGCATTATAGAGTTGTCCTTAAACTACATACTTGATTTCTTGAGTGGACCCTGAGCTATTTTACATTTCATAGTGTGCAAGTGGCCCAACATCCATCCTATAAAGTTTCAATTACATCACACAACTTTAGTTACATTATGTAGTTTTATTATAGATGCATCTACCACACATGAGTAGGCAATGATGGAGTCAACCTAATTGAGTTCTTGAGAGTCACACATAGTAAGGTTGAATAAGCCATCAGTCTAATCTAAGTTATTCATATATTATGATCCACTAAATAGGGGTGGTTAATGATGGAGTTAAAACTAGATTGAGTTCTTGAGCTACCCACACATGGGGATTGAATAAGCCATCAACTCAATCTAAGTTATTCATTGATTTGATCACCATCTACACACACAAGGTGTCACCAAGTTTTTATATTGGTTCACATAATTAATGAGGTGTATTTATTCATTTCCTCTCTTCATTATCTCTTTAATTAGTCTTGTCTTTGATTTTGATATTATTTAAGGAATAATTCATCCATGTTTCATTTATAAGATACATAATGGAGCATGCTTCACAAACTTAGACTTAGATTTAAAGACTTCACCTCATAGGTAATTTTAAGTACGCTTCTTTTTATTTTATCTTAGTCATTTCACCTTACTGAATTTATAGAATAAGGGGGGATGTAATCACAAAAAATGTCATTTGAGTTCAATGAGTGTCACTTGAGACCACCCTATCCCTAGTTTATCCCTAGACCTATCATAGGGCCTATTTAGATCCTTATCCAGCTTTTATACAAGTTTAACCCATCCCCAAATGTAACAAAAGTAGTCCCAAAACATCTCCTAGGCATCCAAGCCCCTAGTGCACCAAATTCTACCACCTAGACACTAGCACAACCTTTTGGACACTAGTGCCCTATGATAGTGACCAAGGGACTGCTCTATTGTCCCTTACCTCTTTTATCCCCCAACAAACATATTTCCATTAATGAAGACACCTTAGGGTCTACTTATATCTATTCCACATACAGATAAACATTAGATCAATATATATACACTACTTTTATACCTTTACCCACTAGATGAAAATCATATGCAAATACACATGAACAAGCTCAAAAATAAGTTGTGTAAGTCAATGTCATTAATCCTTATTTTTCCCTATTTCATATAGCCATCTCTAACAATATCAAGCTCAAATTACTCAAATTTATAGTCTTAAGTACACTAAAAAAACTCAAGCTGATACTCATACTAGCATTCACCTACTCTTGCACCAAGCACTTAGGTGGGATAAATACATTAGGCTTGGTCCCATCTCAAGATATTGGTATATAAGCAAATCTCAACATAATAGGGTGTTGAGCTCATATCCATCTTATCCAGTTAACATCACACTTTTTCTACTTATAATCCTCAAATACCCTAATAATATAGAGGTCTAAGGTTTTGCATTCAAAATCAATCAAAAATAGATAAAATATAGTGATCTAGTACTCAGGCACATAGGTACTGCATATTTAACTCAAGCAGAGGTCCACCTAAAAGCTCAAAATCCCTACCTACAAAGGACACTACCACACCCTAGAGGACACTAGTGTAGTTTGCTACTATCTAGAGGACCACACTACTATTTAGGAGGAGTTTTAACTTAAGATTGGTATTGATAACACACTGACTAGTCTTTACACCAATGTCTAGCTTATTGACTATCCATCTTAGTTAGTTTCCAACTACATACTTATTTGTGTAGTTTATTGCTATTTTTAGAATAATTAAATTAGGTCAATTATTATATAAATTAGTGGTTATTTATATTGCATATTTATTACTTGATTTATTATTCCAGCCCTCTAACAACTTAGGGTTTTAAATTCCATAATCCACTTAAAATATAAATCAAATTTCAATACATAAAAATATAGTATATCTATTAACACATGAAAATGTCCTTTAATCATAATTGACCATGAAAGGAAACAATACAAATGTCAAACTAGACAACATAAATGTCCACATATATCATCAAAATAAGAAATTACTAATCATTTGTTTTACTTCACTCAATAATACTAATTCAATATTTGAAGAATGGGATGAGATGTGACATCCCTCCCCTAAAATAAGACATCATCTTGATGAATCTTATTTCAAAAAAAAGTTATGAAAAAAATAATAATATTCAATAAAAAATTATTCAAATAGATGATGAAACAACCTATATAATTCCTCATAATCTTCTCATGTGGCACCATTTTAGAATATTAGTCCTGCTGAACCTTGCATTATGATTATTCCATATTACACAAGATAATCTTATGAGTATCAATCAATCTAATCAGTTCTACTATGGCCAACCCTAGATCTAGAACCTATAATGCATTCTAATCCAAAACATGTGAAGGAACAACTATAAATTTCTTAAGATAAGATACATGAAAAACATTATACATTATGCTATATATAGTGGCAAATCAAATATATACTTTATAATATTTATTACTTATTTATCGTCAAAGGGTCCTACATATCTTGCCATTAATTTTGTTAATTTCCTAAGCTTAATGGAAATCTTTTGGGGTTTGACCCACATAAAAACATTATCTCTAATTAATAATTGCCTTGATATCCTATTTAGATAAACATAGATTTTATGCCTATCAATGGATTCAACCAAATCTCTACCTTATTAACTTCACTCATTCTTCCATTTTAGCAATCATATCAAGTCCAAAGACTACTCTATCTTTTAACTTATCCCAAATGATTTGTGTTCTACACCTCCTACCAAACAACACTTCAAAAGGATCCATTTTAAATGTTGATTGGAATGATTTTTTATAAGTAAAATCAATGAAACTTAGGTTTTCTTCCCATTTTTATTATTAGTCCATCAAATACATCCTCAAAAAATACTCTAAGATTTGATTCACCCTCTCTATTTGTCCATCAATATCTAGATGTTAATATGTACTAAAGTTTAGATATGTACTTAATGTTGTATTAAGAGTTTTCTAAAACCTTGAGGTCATCCTAGAGTCCCTATATTGAATGATAATTTTGGAAACCCATGAAATCTATATATTTCCTTAAAAAATATCTTTGAAAGTGTTGGTACATCATTTATTAAATTACCTACAATGAAGTGTGCAAATTTGGTGATTTTATAAACAACCACCAATATAATATCATGATGATTATTTGACATAGGGAATCCTTAGACAAATTCCATGCTATTGACTTGCCATTTCCATTCTGGTATGGGATTTGGGTACAAAAATCCAATAAGATGCATGTGTTCAACCCTAAATCACTAACATTCCAATCATATAGACATAAAATCTATTGCATCTTTCTTAATTCCTTTTCATAAATATAATGGACTTATAAATGCTAAGAGCTTAGTCACACCAAGATGTCCTAAATATGGGGAATTATGCAATTATCTTAGTATAGTACCCATCAAAATTTCCCTATTAGGCACATAGATTCTTCCATTGTATCTCAAAATTCCATCATTTTTCAAGTTGAAATCATTTATATCTAAGATCTTATGAATTTTATGATAGAACTTTATTAACCTACTCATAGAATTCATCTCCTGGTGAGAACTTTACTACTTGATCTCTAAAGGTACTAATAGTAGTCAAAGCTACAATGTACCTTCTATGACTAAGGTTATATGTAATTCTATTTTCTTTACCCTTAACATAATTAAGGTTAAAATCATAATATGATAAGAATTATAACCATTGTCTTTGATAAGCATTAAGGTTGGGTTGGGTAAATATGTACTTGATTTCTAATTATCAGATTTAGGTTTGAAAGGTTTTCTCAACAATTAATACCACATACCTATACAACATGCACTATGGCAATTAAATCTAAGTCATGTGGGGCATTATTTGCCTCATATGGACTTAATTTACTTAATTCATATACTAAAACTAAGCCATCTAACATAATAAATCCTCCTAATCCATCCCAAAAGCATTGGTTATCCCAACAAAATGTCCACTTGGATCTAGAATTCATAACACTAGTGCTTAAATAGGCCTTTTTCTCAAAATTTAGAAGGATTCTTTGCATTTATCAAACCAAACAAAACATTTTTATCAATATTGATGAGAGGTTATTGGGTTTTATATCTTAAATAAATCTCACAAAAATTTCATGTAGTATCAACCCAACCCATAAATCTATGCACCTCATGCACATTCCTAAGTATTATCCATTTCATGATGGATCTAATATTAGGTGGATCAACTAAGATTCCTTCTGCATATATAATATGACCCAATTATTGTACTCTGATATGAAATAAGGCACACTTCGATAATTTATCAAATATTTTGTGCTATCACAACCATTGTAAAACTAATTGTTTCTCTTAATTTCTACTCATTTCTTAATTTTGGAAGAAGATAAGAAACTAGTAATAATGGTGTGGTAGAAATACCTAGTTGGTGATGTGCATGTAATCCAAATGAAAATGGATAACTCCTCTTTATCTTGGAAGGAATAACTTGTAGATAAGAAATCACTAACAAAGGGGTTATTAGCAAGATAGTTGGGTGGGCTGCCTAGCGTGAGCTAGATCTAAGAAGTATGAGCTTGCTAGGAGGCTGTCAATCTAATCTTAATAAAAATCAAGTTGAAAGAGATAAAATTAATGTAATTTCATAAATGAAATGAAATGCAATACAAGTAGAATACTTGTTAAAAAAATTACTAAATATAGGAAAATTGGGTTAATACTTGTGCTAAAGTGGGTGAAGTGAGGTTAAAAAAATTAGAAAAGGGTTTGTGAATAGGTAGGAACATACAAAGTTATGTTTATTTTGGGTTAAGGGGCTGAAAATAACTTTTTATTTTATACCATAGTAACCATCGGTGGTTAGGTGAACCATTGGTGGTTAAGCTGACCATCAGTGAATGCCTATGGATTTCTAAAGGTACTAAAAAAAAGTTGTAAAATGGGTGAATGGTATGATAATGGTTCTGTTAATGATCTAGAAGTTGAGAACTAAAGTTTAGACATGTTTAATTAGGTTAGGGGGGTTGGAAATCTAATGAAATAAAGAACAAGTAGAATATACCTATAGCTTGCTAGATGGCTGATGGTTGAAAGATAGGGAAATTTTTCCAAAGTAATAATACTTTGGCCTCAAAAGAAAATTTGATAGAGGTTTGAGTATCTTTTTCTATTGTTGATTTGTTGAAAGAAGACTGGATGCTAAAAAATTTGAATACCTATATGCAAGAATGCTTGTGATAAATGGATCCCATTTCACCTCCTACTCCCCTCTTTTTATAGCCAAAGAGAGATGGAGGATAGAATGTTACCTTGAAGGTGAGGCTACTAATTTAGATGCTTGGGAGTTTTTTAAAACCACATAAGGTGAACATAATTTATTTTTGCCTCGTTAGCTTACACAAATTTGATGATGTGTTAAGAAGGTGAGGACCTGACTGATCATAGTGGTTAGATTGATCATAGTTAGCTTAACCACTTGGGATTTTTTTAGCACTGCATAAGGTGAACATAATTTAATTATACCTCATTATATCACACAAAACTGATGATGTGTTAAGAAGGTAAGGACCTAATAGTCTATGGTCAGACTAACTAACAACGATTAAGTTGACCATCAAAAATCAAGTATATTAAAGGTAAAGGGTCAAAGTGAGCTTAAAAATGTGGTTAATGGTTAGGTTAGTAATTTATTGAGTTTAGTTAGCTAATTAGCTGACTAGACCTAATGTATGATAGGTTAGTTAGGGGGTCAAGAAGGGTTAGGTGGTCCTTAAGGTATCAAGGCATTTCAACATATAGTATGATTTTCTAGTGTCTACACCAATTTCAAATGCTCAATATTTTCCTCTTTAATTTTTGATTAAATGAGGATGTTGTTGAGAAAAACTAGCACACACTAATCAAGATAATCCTTAAACACATTATTCATGAGATTTGTAAATGCTTTAGTTACATACATTAACCCAAAATGAATCACTATGAACTCATAGTGCTTATAACTAGTCCTAAAAGCTATTTTTAAAAAGTCAAAATCCTTTACCATTATCTAAAGATGCCCAGATCAAAGATTACTCTTGGAAAAAAAAATTCACCATGCCTTTGATTGAAAAGATCATCAATGTGGGGTAAGAGATACCTATTATGAATAGTTACTTTGTTCAACATCTTGTAATTTATGCATAGGTTAAGGGTTTCATCCTTCCTTAAAAACACTACAGGTGTACCCCATGGTAAAACACTTGGCCAAATCAAACCTTTTCCAACATATCCTAAAGTTGGGATTTTAACTTGATCGATTAAATTATTGTCAATCTATAGGCAACCTTAGACTGAGGTTTTGATCTTGGAATGATAATAATAGTGAAATTGAATTCCTTTTTAGGAGGTAAGATTGAAAATTCCTTAGGAAAAACATCCTAAAACTCTTGCATTAAGAGGTAGTCTTTAATAAATAGTTCCTTGGTTTCTTTGATTTTTTAAAATTTGACCAAAAAGTGCTTGACATCCCTTTCGATGAACCTTTTTCAATTTAATGGCTAAAATTTGCCTTAGTTTCAACTCTCTCTTTTATCCTTGAATTTGGGTTTGATTTCCCAAATCATGTAAGCATTTGACTTTTTTAAGAACACAATCAACCTTAGATTTGTGCCTGGAGAGCCAATTCAATTCTAGGATCACATCATATGATCCTAGTGGTGATGCATAAATATCAACTATTGTAATGAATTCTATAATCTTCTCATCCTCAATAAGGCACTTATAAAATTTATCTTTGGATTCATTCTCATATGGAATTGACCAAGCAATTTCCATAAAATAAACTTTCCTAGATAATTTAATTAACATTATAAGAGAGATAAAACATTTAGTGGCTCATGTATCTATCAAAATGGAAATAGGATGCCCAAAAAAGGTACTTGATAATTCTATGGAAGAACCTTTAAATTCAGCTTAATGATTATTAAATTCTAAATGGATTCACTATTAGAATGTTCCCTACTATGATGTAGAGGTAAATGAGTTCTTATTTTTACCATCTATCTTCTACTAAGGATAGTACTTAGAATAAAAGTATCCTACACATGTAAGCATCCTCCAAGTGGTCCCTTCCTCTCATATTGACTAACTCCCTTGATTCCTTTTTTGAAACTATTTCCAAGATTCATGTTCCCTAAATAATTATTGAACCTCACATTTTGAGTATTGAATTCATTCTTAGAATTCCCATTCCATTTCTAGTTATTTTTCTTGAAAGTTATTTTTAGATTCTAACTTATTTTTTAGTTTTTATTTAGCATAAACAAGTGATTTCAACTTATGTTCCTACCTAACTACTTTCTCAAAGACTTGGTCCATGGTGTATGGCCCATGGACATCCGCTTAACATCCAATTTGGGGTTTTAATCCCATGATGAATTTCCTTATCTAAAAATGTTCATCCTTTTGGTAGTGTGGTGCATACTTCATGATATTTTTGAATTTTTCCAAGTAATTATTCATAGAGATATCCCCTCATTTCACATTTTATAAATATATTACCTTCTAATCAAAATGCAATTGGGGTAGCCACCAAACTCTACACAAAGTTACAAACTTCTCCAAAGTAGTGGTAGTGGAGACAAGATGCATCTTTAACTTTTTATTAGCCCACCAAGTTCTTGTTTCACTAACTAGTTGGTAAGCTTCCCTAATAGCCTTGGTTACCAAATAATTCTAAATCTTTAAATATTTTACCATCTTTGTAAGCTAGGATTCAGATCTATCACCCATAACTATACCATTGAACTTGTGAGGATTTTATTTATTCATATCTTGCACAAGTTTTTTATCTACTTGAGTTATTATTGCTTTATTTTTATCATCATGTCCCTAATATTGAGGCTCTTCCTAACCAACTAGTTGTTTCTCATGTGGTTCTTGTTCATTTTCCTTAGCCTACTCATGAAACTCTTACTCTAGGATTGCTAATATATTTCTTTTTCATTCATGAAAATAATAATTTGTTCAATTTTTATAGCTTGTTTGACCACCAACTAATCAGGATTAACTTAAGGATCCTCACTAGAAGGCCCCTCAGCATTTGATCTATCTCATACCATTATCTTTACTAAAAATATAAGAAATGACTTAACATTAGTAAACTCATTATGTCTGAACATTTAAACCTATGCTCTGATACCACATGTTATAACCCCACTATGTTACACTTAAATTTATGCAATTTAAAAAAAAAACCTACTTTGCTCATAATCATCTTCATATATTAACATTATGTTTTACTTTTTGATAACTAAATACAACTAGAACAATAAGTTCAAAAAATACAATTAATCCCACCAGTTACGTTGTGATGTATTAGAATTTAAACTAACATATAACATATATGACTCATAAGATAATGTATAAGTAAAGTGAATGGTACAATAATACACTGAATAGTCCATTCCTAATGCTAAACAAGTATACATACATCCTCTACTATTTTTTGAAATATGAACTAGAGATAAAAACAGAACCACTATTGGATTTATTTCTAATAAATCTGAGTATACAAATATTAAAATTTATTATTGAATGTTATAATGATACATATTTGGATGAAAAATAGTACATATAAGAATCATAAGATAGCTCATCAATCCATATAATAACCATGATTATATTTCTATAATGGTGGATTAACTAAAGAGAGAGAGAGAATCATCATGTGTGCTCTTCCTCCAACCATAAACCATCAATATCCTACACACCTTTCGACTAGGAGTGTCCCTTCCCTTCATGGAGTGACAAATAAAATTAGTGTGGATATCAAGAATTCAATTAGAACCCATGTGTAGTATAGTAACTAATAAATGTAGCAGTCACATAGACCATTAAAAATAATCCCATATCTAATATTACATCATGCATACACATGTAAACTATAAAGTACAATGGAATGAAAATACTATCAACTATAAAATTACTTTAGCCAAATTTTTCATTATAGTTTTTAGATCACTCATGGATTTGATTCAATTTCACACACACATGCTATTTGATGATGGATCTTAGTCTATCTTAAAATACTATATGATAGGTATATGAATTTACATGTAATTAACCTCATATAGACATCACCTATTATCATAATAAAGTATTCAATTGTAAAATCTTAAAAAACTAGTTTTCAAGACATAATAACTACAGATTTATATCATAAAATCCACAACTATTTAAGATAAATTTTTACTTGTTATATACAATAAAAGGTAAAAACAACCATATTTTTCATAAAATCACATTTATTTTTCCATGATACACTATTATTGACACATCCAAAGAATACATTTTTTTAATCAAACATTAACATTTGTAATCCTCAAACTCAAGCATCAGTACATGCCTAGGTTATAAAAATGCAAGTAATAAATTCATTATTTTCATCTCAAAGGAATTCCAAAATATTAATTTACTTAAGATTATGAAACATTATTTAAAGTGAATAATAATTCAAATAGAATTACAATATATTTATGAACACAAAAGGATGATTTATAGGTTTGGTATAGACCATTATATCAGTTGTTATCCACCCAAGCCTTAGTGTCTTATCTTGATAATTACTATGATGTCATAACATTTATTTTAATACCATGGTAAATACTTAGTTCATATCTTGGTATGTACACCTATAAATACTTTCATTTTCCATTATCCAAAATAAGGTTGAATAATCATTGTTTTCACTAAACTATCTAATGGTTTATAAATTTATAAGTGTATTTCTATATATTTGAATCTTTTTAAAGCCTCTAATATTCTTCTAATATTCCTCTTGAATCCAAAATGTCATTGATTGTATCATCAAACTATAAAATATTTCCTATAAATCTTGTTACATAGGTAAAATTATGTGTGTATTCCCTTTAGAATATGTCTCTAGCTTGTCTAATAATCAAAGGGAGTTTTTTCATACACACACATAGTCATAAATGTAAATACACACACAGACACAAGAGAAATAGTCATCTTCAATCCTAATTATATAGACATAAGTGATAGGTGCATATAACTCTTCCAAGTGTAGATCTAGGGTAGAAGCGAAACAATAGTAATTGAAACCCACACACACACACACACACACACGTGTGTGTGTGTGTGTGTGTGTGTGTGTGTGTGTGTGTGTGAGAGAGAGAGAGAGAGAGAGAGAGAGAGAGAGAGAGAGAGAGAGAGAGAGAGAGAGAGAGAGAGAGAGAGAGAGAGAGAGAGAGAGATTTCTATTACTATTGTTTCACTTCTACCCTAGATCTACACTTGGATGAGTTATATTCACCTATCACTTATGTGTATATAAGTAGGATTGAAGATGACTATTTCTCTTGATTTATGTACCTATAGTTTATATCAAGGCATATAATCATATAATGGAATCGTCAAGTCTATAACAATTCTTACATCAAACAAAATAATTCTTGTCAATTACGTAATCTATAACTTTTGAAAGATCTTGCCTAGGTTATAAACATCTAAGGTGAGTTAAAGCTATAGACTTTCCATAAATACTAGGAGAAAGTTTCATTATATGATAGATAACAAGCCTTTATCCTTCTATGACATACATAGGCAAGGTAATTGTAGTATATTTCACAATGTTAAGTCAACAATCAAGATACATTTTGTTTTATTAAGATGGCTCTATAATCAATTTTATAGTCATGTGGATGGAAATGAGATCCATCCCTAGGTTTGTAAAGGTGATGCCATAATTTTACAAGGCTCTACCAATATATAAATTCAACTGGTTTTAGCACTAACCTATATATGAAAAGCATTCTAATTTTTAATTTTTAAATGGAAAATCTATTTGTACAAAAATACACACAATACGCATACAAATTCCTATTTATTTAAAGATATACTTGCTTGGTCACTATAGTGGGTGCCATTTTAATGCAAATGTCGATAATCCTTTCCAATAATCATGTTACTTCCTCAACAACCCCTAATTTTTAAATTTCTTTCTTATTATTCTATTTCCCATACTCATCCACATCTTGCATGTCCTTGAATTTCTCCTAAAACTCTATTATTTATCCATTAAAGACTCAAATTAATAAATGCATGATCCCTCAATCTATCATTGACTTAAGATTCCATTACCTAATTTTGTATGGAAACTACATGACAAACCCTACCACTTAGTGTTATCCCAATGATGAGATCAACCCATGATTAACAAAATAAACCTAATTTTCTTCTCAGTGATTCCCATAACAAACTAATTTATTTTTGAGTTGAATGGATTCATGGTATTAAATCCATTAGAACCTTACACATTAAAAAAATTATTTTCCTAAGTTTTAAAAACTCATTTGAGAAAAATGCTTGAATTTCTTTTTGCCCCCATTCCCCCCAGGCCACCAAAAGGGTAAGAATTAAGCCTAAAACTTTTAAATAATTTAAATATAGAGACATGGTTTAATAAATACCCAATAATATATAGGTTTTAAATGTATAAAAATGGATTCATCTCAATTATAACTCAATAATGCAAATTTTAGTTCATAATAAGGTTTCATAGAGGTTCATACAATCAATGCACACTAGTAGAATTAAAGAATTATGTTAATAAAAAAATCCATTCTAAATTGATTATTACACAACAAGGTAAGTAATTCACCCATAATAAACATAAATCATGCAATATTAACCATAGTATACACACTAAAATTAAGCACACAACACATCCACATAATACTATCAACATTTAATTCATTTCAATAGACAAGAGTATAAGTGTGTGTGTGTGTGTGGGTTTAGTTTCAATA
This sequence comes from Torreya grandis, assembly GCA_037957365.1. Classification (NCBI taxonomy): domain Eukaryota; kingdom Viridiplantae; phylum Streptophyta; class Pinopsida; order Cupressales; family Taxaceae; genus Torreya; species Torreya grandis. Next base: position 647,198 of record JARHVA010003849.1, read on the forward strand.
TTTTAAACCTCAATTCTAATATTTGCATCATCCTCCCCTCTAATAATCTCCATATATTTCAATCTATGAGGGTGGGATAGTCCTGTAACCACCTCAGTCAAACAAAAAGGTAGTTAGTCTAAGCTTGAAAAAAATAATAAAGTTTTCAAAATGTATGCACATCAAATAGGCTATTATATAACAAATTACATATGAAAATGAAATCACATCCATATAATATTTTGATACAAAATAATATAGTATATCCATAAGCACATGAAAATTTACTCTAATCATAACTGAACGTGAAAGGAAACAATACAAATATCAAACTATACAACATAAATATCTAGATATATCATCAAAATAAAAAACTACTAATCATTAGTTTTACTTCCCTTGCTAATAATAACATAATATTTGAAGAGGGGAGTGAGATGTGATATAAAGGGTCTAAATTTTACCCCATTTTATTATAGTAATACAATGAAATGAAATTACTAGATTAAAAATAAGAAAGTAATACTGAGTTTACCTGTGTCACATATGCTTGATTGTAAGTGGAGGTGTCATGAGTCTAATGTTGATCAACCCATGCAAAGAGAAGAAACAATATTTACTCTTGTTATATTTTGGGCCAAGGAATTGAGAAATACTTCAAGTGATGTTAGTGGAGATGAATTTTGAGATGGAGTCCATGTATATATTATGAGTAAACCACTATAGTATTAAGATCCAAACTATGCTTGCCCCCAAATCATTACTGGTTAGATATGTGCCTAAAAGTCAAAAAAATATTTAGATTCTATTGTCCCCCAAAAATATCACTCATTTTTGGGACAAAATTTGAAATATTTGGTCCTACAGACCAAAATCCTCTCTTCCCTTTTCAAAAATTGTTCTGTGCATTCAAATTCTCCATTCTTCAAGCTTTTTAGAAATCTACAGACTCTGCAGGCTTGAATCTATGGATTCTGCAGGCTTGAATCTATGGAATCTATAGGCTTGAATCTATGGAATCTATGGGCTTAAATATATGGACTCCATAGGCTCATTTCTATGGACTCTTTCAAGGTTAGATAAAACTACGAACTTCATAGGAAGAAATCTATGGACTCTACAGGCTTAAATCTATGAACTCTGTAGACATGTTTATATGGACTCAACATGCTTGAAATTAATGGGTTTAAAGGGTTCAATGGCTTTAATAGATAAATTACTTCAAAAGAGAAAGTTTCCAACACTTAGACATTTCCAGGATTGGTTCAATGCCTTGGTTCAACCAAAAGAGTTCATCGGCAAACTTCTAAGCAAAGATTGAACCATCAAACCATTAAACCATTGAACCTTGAACCAAAAAGGTTAAAGGGTTCAATTGGTTCAAGGTTCAACATCATCAAAAAGATTTAAGTGCATTAGTCAAGGTTCAAAGGTTTAATGAGTGGTAGGTTCAACGCGTTTTGTTTAAGAGATCAAAAGACTTAGTAAAAAAGAAGGCTTCAAACGCAAGATTGACCATTAAACCGTTGAACCAAATTTGGTTCAATCAGTCAGTTCAATCGATAGGTTCAAGGGAGAACCCCAAGCCAAGTGCCTTTGTAGAGGGCAATGAACCAAGCCAAGTTCCCTTGTGGAGGGTAATGAACCAAGCCAAGTGCCCTTGTAGAGGGAAGCGAGCAAAAGTAGACAAAGTGAACCCCTTCGAAAAAGTGAACAAGGCAAAAGACAAAGTGAAATCCTTCAGACAAATTGGCTAAAGGAATTCACCCAAAAGATAAATAAAAACCCTTAAGAGCTCAGATTCTAGAAGAAGACAAAACCAAAAAGGGGAAAAGGTAGTCTGAGGGCTCAAATCCTAGTGGGGAGAGACAAAGAGGAAAATATCTGCATAGAAATTATTCTGATAGCTATAACAGTCTGAAGAGTAGATTTTTGAGCCCTTAAACATTAAAGACACTACCTATTTGTCCCCCTAGGAGTAAAGGCAAAAGGGACAGATACGCAAATAGTAGGAGATAGACTAGATGACCTAGGCCTAGGAGAAGACATGTGAAATGAAGTGACATGCCATAGTTAAGGCAACCACCCTATTTTTAGAATGGCCCTTTGACAAAACTAAAGATGCATTCAAAGCATTGAATGCAACAAGGGCCACCCCATGAAACAAAGTGCCAAGTCTTTCTTGGCTGCTATATATTTTAATCTCTTTTATTGTTTTAAGGAGATCTTCTCGTTACCAGAAGCAAAACTCTACCCAAATTGAAAGGCGAATACTAAGACTTTGAGCTCAGATTGTTGTTCATATTATTTTATTTGAATGAGAAAGCAAGTGACTTGCAAACTTTGTGCTGTTATAGCTTGTATCATTTTAGGAGATTATTCTTATGTCTGTCTTCTGAATGTGTTCTTGTTTATTTGATCTAACAAGTAGAACTAGTGGAAGTAATCAAGAAGGTGTCTTGAATCCAACTGTGGAGAGACTTTGTGCCCCCACAATTGCCTTGAGAGTGGTTTCTTTATATTCTTGTGTAAAAGGTCTTGGGATGACTTTATGCCCTCATTATCCTTCATATTCTATTTTTATGTAAAGGACCATGGGATGACTTTGTGCCCTCATTGTCCTTCGTATCTCACTCTATGGTAGTCAAGGTGGAGAATTTGTGCTACATCTCAGTCTGCTGGTTACTACGCCCTTGCTTATCAGTTACTTGTCACTACTTGAAAGAACTCCTACTATTCCCTGCAAGATCACTTCTAAAAGAAGAGGAGTGCCTTCACTGTCTTCACCAAGGTTTTCTCCTTTGTTTGTGAACATCATCTCTGAAAAAAGAGAGATGGATGGCTTACCCTACCCCTGAGTGTTATTTTCTACTTATATATATAGTATATAGCTACTTCATACTTATAGGGAACCTCCCCTTGATGAGAGGAGAGATTTGTCCCCTTTTGATGTGGTAAACCTACACATTTGGATGACCAATCTCCCTATGCTATGGTTGAAGAGACCTATTTTCTCATCATTTAATTGGTGACAAAATATTCACCCAACAATTTTTGGTGACTCCACTAGGGACAGTAATTTTGTGTAATTTGAAGCCTCAAGCTTTAGATTGAAACATCACCTGTGTCTTACCCATTATCATTATAACCTTATCCATTTATCCTATTGTGGAAGAATGAGCTACTCTGGTGCTTTCCCATTGTTATTTTTTCCTCCCAACTTTGTGCAATAACTTTTTGGCCTCTGCATATAGTTTTTGGTGACTCCACTGGGGACTTACGTGTAATATGAAACCTCAAGTTTCAAATTGAAGTAGTCCTTACCCTTATCCATTATAGACTCTAGTGACTCCATTCTGTGTCTTACTCATTATCACTATAGCCTTACCATCTTCCTCCATCTCCATTATATAATCTGGTCTACAAACTAGATTCACTGAGGAAGAATAGTAGTTTGAAGCCTCAAGCTTCAAGCTGAAGTAGGACCAATTCTTTCTCATTTTATCCTACAATCTCGTAGGTCCATGCTATACAAGAAGCTAGAAATCTCAAGGTGTTGTTGACCAAATTTTTTAGTTGGTGCAACTGAGCAATTTTGATTTTTTTCCTCCATAACCTCACCTTCAATAAACTAGGAGTCTTCTTCCTATCCATACCAGGTCACCAATACAAGGAAGAGCTTCTTTTCATACTATTAGTAGAGCTTTGCCTATCCATACCCCACCAATATTTGTTATCCCCCCTTTTCATAGCCATATAATGGCAGTTCAAGGCCCCTGGGGTAAATTTTTTGGCCCACTCAATCTAACTCCACCCCTACATGAGCTACCACATAGTTCAAGGAAGAATTTCCCCAAATTATTTGGTGATGGGAGAGTTCACCTTGATGAACACATTATAGACTTCAGCATAGCCTGTGGTGTGATAGGTGTGGAGTATGAAGACATAGTAGTCAAGTTTTTTATGGAAACCCTACTAGGTGCTGTTGCAAACTGGTTCTACCATTTGTAAGCTAGGTTAGTGACTAACTAGGATACTCTTAAAGCTAAATTTGAAGCTAGGTTCAAGCCTACAAAAGATGCACATGCTTTGCTTTCCTAACTCACATAGATGAAGAAGGAGCCTCATGAGCTTATGAGGGATTTCATTGCCAAGTTTGACAAGCTTAGGAATAAAATTCCTGTAATTGCTCAACCAACACCCAAAAACCTCAAATGCTTCCTCATCAACTCACAACTACTTGAAGTGAGTTTTCTACTAAGATGTGCTAACCACATACACCTTGAGGCTGCTCAAGACTTGGCCACTAAAGTGAAATATGATTTTATTTTGGTAGAAAAGATAAAGAGAGATCAAAATAGAGGTAAATCCTCTTCATCTTCTAAGTATCCATCTATAAGCACCACAGATCAAATGGTGTAAAAGCTCACAAATGAACTGCTATCCTTGAAGAGACAAATGGTCTAAGGTATGTCTACTCCTAATCAAGATATGCTAAAGATGACATTTCAGAATCAGCCATATCAAGGTAATGCTACCAGGAATCAAGGGTAGCCAAATCATCTTCCTCCCCCATAGAGGAACCTTACCCTTAAAGCACCTCAAACCAACTCAACAGTTGGATATCTAGAAATAAAACATGATTTATCTTTCCAACTTGAGTTTGAGAAAGAAAATGACGCTGATCTCTTCACAAAGGATCAAGAAGAATCAGCTGGTGACTCCCACATTGGTTTCCTGAATTACTAGGATGAACCCAAAAGTAAAGGTGAAGTAGTTAAGGGATCATATGTTGTGTTCACCTAGTCCAAGAACTAGTTAGCCTAGCAGGCTGACAAAGAGAAGACAAAGGTGTAACCTCAACTAGTAATTACAATTGCTAAGCGTGGAACCACTCTGCCTTTCCAACCAAAGGACCCAGTGATTGCCAGAAAGGTAAGTGCCTCAAATATCCCTATGCCTTCTACTTCAAATTTACAAGCTAGTCCTCTCCCTCTCAAAAACCAAAAGGATGAACTCCAATCCTCTCTTCCTAGTCCATTTCAGTCATTTGACATAGTCGACCATGTCAAAAAAACTAAAATCCAAATGACTGAATTTGAATTCCTACAAGCCAATCTTGAGCAGTTGGACAGATTGGTAGAGTGTGTGAAGAATAAAGCCATCCCTATAGGATAAGAGATTAGAAAGGTAACTCATGATCCCCCAATGAACATGCCCATCCCAAACAACCTTGTCATTACTCCTCTTACTACCCCTAGGAAAATAGAGCCTTTCTATGTTTCCTTGTTGATAAATGATCACAAGTTGAGCAATTGCATCATTGATTCTAGAGCTTCAAATAATGTCATGCCTGCCAAAGTGGCTAAATCCCTTGGCCTCACATTGACCAAGACATTTGGTAGATGCTTCTCCATGGAGAAAAAGCAAGTACCACTACTGGGACAAATCAAAGATGCCCAATTTGCATTTGCAGCCTTTCCAGACAAAAGAATCAAGATGACTGTCTTGGTGGCTGACATCCCAACATCCTATGGCATTCTAATTGGATGAAATTTCTATAAGGATGTGGGTGGCAAGTTAAGCATGGATCTATCTAAGGCAAGGATCCCTATCAAAGGTGTTATGAAGAGGCTACTCCCTAAAAAGGAAGAAAAATATGTTGTCACTCAGACATCAACACCTGAAGCTCAGATTCTATTTGAGTCTTCAGGCAGGGGTAATTTTTTTTGTCCATAGAGGATGTTCACATTTTTATAGATGAAAGTCTTCTAGGTGACAATCCAAAGATTGATTCAAACAAGACATCATAAGAATTAGTAGGGCATAGTATAGATGAAAAAGCCTCTTCCACTTCCAATGAAGAGAAATCTGATAGAAGATCAATTTTTGATGATGTTTGGATCTTGTAATTCGATGGCAACAATTATTCTACCAATGTTGGAGCTGGGATGGTGTTGATATCTCCTCAAGGAGATATTCTTCCTCCTTCACATAAGTTACAGTTTAGCAACACCAATAACACTGTCGAGTATGAATCTTTGTTACTCAGATTAAAGGCTACTCAAGATGAAGATGTCAAACTCCTTCATGCCCAAGGAGATGCTGAACTATTAGTTTGTCAAGAGTTTGATGCTGATAATCAAAACATGTGCTGGACTGAACTAGTAGAACATCAAGCTATAGTAGTGGACCATACTGCTGTACTCTAAAGTCAGTAAAAGGAACTCTTCACCAAGAGAGCAAGGAGTTATGGTTTTTAGATTGAAGACCATGTCTTTCCATGGGGTAAGAGGAGAGAACCAAAAGGAGTGCACAGAAAATGTGATTCTTGGTAGAGAGTTTCATTCACCCGTCACTAATTTTGGGGATAATGGGCAATGTCTGAATCACTTTAATTCTTGAAGTATCAGATAAGTTCACCTTTACATATGTATATTTTTATAGTCTTTGTTTATACTTTTTGTTGTTTTTTCTCATTTTTGTCACCTTTATTTTTTGGGTAGCATGACTCCAAAGCCCAATGGCATACTTCAAGGCACTGGATATTTTGGTTTCCACTCCCCTCAGCTTTTCTAAGTTTTCAACTGAAGGAAGTTCCCCAACTGGAGCTAGCTATTGTCCCCAAAAAATATCACTCATTTTTTAGACGAAATTTGAACTATTTTGGTCCTATAGACCAAAATCCTCTCTTCCTTTTTCAAAAATTGTTCTGTGCATTCAAATTCTCCATTCTTCAAGCTTTTCAAAAATCTACGGACTCTGCAGGCTTGAATCTATGGACTCTACAGGCTTGAATCTATGGACTCTACGAGATTAAATCTATGGACTCCATAGGCTCATTTCTACAGACTCTTTCAAGGTTAGAGAAAACTATGGACATCATAGGAAGAAATCTACGGACTCTGCAGGCTTAAATCTACAAACTCTGTAGATATATTTCTACGGACTCAACATGCTTGAAATTAACAGGTTCAAAGGGTTCAATGGATTTAATAGGTAAATTACTTTAAAAGAAAAAGTTTCCAACACTTAGAGGTTTCTAGGATTGGTTTAATGCCTTGGTTTAACCAAAAGAGTTCATCAGCAAGCTTCTAAGCAAAGATTGAACCATTGAACCTTGAACCAAAAAGGTTTAAGGGTTCAATTGGTTCAAGGTTTAATGTCATTGGTAAGAGTTAAGTGCATTTGTCAAGGTTAAAAGGTTTAATGAGTGGTATGTTCAACGCATTTTGTTCAAGAGATCAAAAGACAGTCAAAAATAAGGCTTCAAATGCAAGATTTAATTGTTGAACCATTGAACCAAAGTTGGTTCAATCAGTCAGTTCAATCGACAGGCTCAAGGGAGCACCGCAAGCCAAGTGACCTTATAGAGGGAAATAAACCAAGACAAGTTCCCTTGTGGAGGGAAATGAACCAAGCCAAGTGCCCTTGTGGAGGGAAATGAACCAAGCTAAGTGCCCTTATGGAGGGCAGCGAGCAAAAGCAGACAAAGCGAACCCCTTCAAAAAAGTGAACAAGGCAAAAGATAGAGCGAAATCCTTTAGACAAATTTTCTGAAGGAATTCACCTAAAAGACAAAGCAAAAGTCTTGATATCTTAGATTCTAAAAGAAGACAAAACTAGAAAAGGGAAAAGGTAGCCTTAGGGCTCAAATCACAGTGGGGAGAGACAAAGAGGAAAATATCTATGTAGAAGTTATTTTGGTAGCTGGAATAGTTTGTAGAGTAGATTTTTGAGCCCTTAAACATTAAATATGTTGCCTATTTGTCCCCCTTAGGAGTAGAGGCAAAATGGAAAGTTATGTAGACAACCAGAGACAGACCAGATGACCCAGGGCTAGGAGAAGACATGTGAAATGAAGTGGCATGCCACAGTTAAGGTAGTCACCCTATTTTTAGCATGGTCATTTGAAAAAACTAAAGACACATTCAAAGCATTGAATGTAACAAGGGCCACCCCATGAAACAAAGTGCCAAGTGTTTCTTGGCTGCTATATATTGTAATCTCTTTTATTGTTTTAAGGAGATCTTCCTGTTACTAGAAGCAAAACTCTACCCAAATTGAAAGGTGAATACTGAGACTCTGAGCTCAAATTGTTGTTCATATTATTTTATTTGAATGAGAAATCAAGTGACTTGCAGACTTTGTGCTATTATAATTTGTATCATTTTAGGAGATTATTCTTATGTCTATCTTCTAAATGTGTTCTTGTTTATTTGATCTAACAAGAAGAACTAGTGGAATTAATCAGGAAGGTGTCCTAAAGCCAACTGTGGAGAGACTTTGTACCCCCATAATTGCCTTTAGATTATTTTATTTCTGTTCTTGTGTAAAGGATCTTGGGATGACTTTGTGCCCTCATTACCCTTCATATTCTATTTCTGTGTAAAGGACCTTGGGACAACTTTGTGCCCTCATTGTCCTTCGTATCTCACTCTTGGGCAGTCGAGGTGGAGACTTTGTGCTACATCTCAGTCTGCTGGTTACTACATCCTTAGTTACCATTTACTTGTAATTACCTAAATTAATTCATGTTTTTCCCTACAAGATCACTTTTGAAAGAAGAGAAGTGCCTTCAGTGTCTTCACCAAGATTTTCTCCTTTATTTGTGAACATCATCTCTAAAAAAAGAGAGATGGGTGGCTTATCCTACCCCTAAGTGTTATTTTCTGCTTATATATATAGAGTATATAGTTGCCTCATACTTATAAGGAACCTCCCCTTGATGAGAGGAGAGATTTGTCCCCTTTTGATGTGGTAAACCTGCACATTTGGATGACCAATCTCCCCATGCTGTGTTTGAAGAGACCTATTTTTCTCATCGATTAGCTGGTGAAAAAATATTCACCCAACAGATTCAACCCTAAACAACTAAATATAATGGCTATTGGTGTAAATACTAATAAAAAAAATATAAGATGTGTATGCATGATGCAATCCTACTATACCACTTCTTCGACCCCCCTCAAGTTCCTCAATAGATGATCCATAAACAGTAAGTGACCCCACTTATTAAAAATTATTTAAAAATAGATAGTCGTTAATTAAAACTTGATTTGAAAATAACACTTGACAATTTTAACCATTTTACTCCATTTTTATGGATAAGGAATAATTTATTATTCTCTCATAAAATTATATGAAATTGGCATACTAATTTAAAACCAATAATTTAATGATTAAAAAGAACAAGAAGCAAATGTTCAAATACAAATAATACACTTGCACTTGATAACAAAGTTTGCCTTTTCAGGCACTATCTCTCTAGGTTTAATAAAACATGAACCAATATGTAGAAGATGTCAAAAGAAATTTAATTATTACATCACAATGTGATCCTAGAATGGGCTACCAAGCAATCGTCTTGACTTGAAAAAGTCCTGCAAAAGACGTATTCCATAAAATCTCCAGTCCACACTGAGTTACTTCTGGTGAGCTCTTCTTAACTTCTTGTTCTTCTCCAATGAGTGATTTGATAACTTAGAATGATTTTGAATTATTTTTACAATGGGGGTCATGGGTTTATATAGCTTTCAAAAACCTGAAAAATTATGGATATTAACCTTATCCATCCCCAATCTTACATAGTTTGGGGGATTAAAATCCTTGTTACATGAATATCCCATATAAATGGGTTTTAAAAAATCTTAATGCTTTAATTTAGCCTTTAAATGAATATATCCCATATCTGTGGGATTTCATAAAATAAATAAGGCTTTTACATAACCATCATTTTATTATTTATTTTAAGCCTTTTCATATTTTAATAAAATATTACATTAAAAATAACATAGAATAATCCATGCTTTAATGCCCATGTCTTACCTTGTATGTTTATTTTACATGGAGTCTTCTTAAGCTTTATTAAGGATTTTATCTCCTTTGGCATTGAAACTTCCATCATGCCATATAATATCCCACTTTTGTGGGAATAAAGATTATCATAGTCTTTTAATTAAAGCCTTCCACATTGGTCTTTGGTATGGGCATCAAAATAAAATCCCACATTTGTGGGAATAAATATTATCATATGTCCATACCTTATTAAAAGGATATCTTTTGTTTATATCCACATATGTGTAGAAAATATACTTTTTTAATATTTGGTCAAAGTCCTTTTTATCCCACATTGTTGGGATGTGAGATAATTTTTTTTAAATAATAAACTTTATCCCATGTAAAGTATTCTCACCTTGCCATGTAGATGTGCCATGTGGAGGCTTGTAGTTATGCCACATGTCCATACTAATGTGTGACATTTGTCCATACTACATTGGTCCACCTTGAATTCTTGTTGACCAAGTTTGACCAATGTTGACCAATATTGACCTATCTTGTTGACGTTTGACCAACTTTGACCAACCATAACTTTTGCATACAATCTCCATTTTTTGAATTAAAAAATGTACCAAAAAGCTCTTGAAAATATATATGTTGTGTGAATGATTTTAATAAGTATTAAGACATTTTATTTTTTATCCCTTGTAGATGATCTCTAGATCAATACATTGTAGACTTCTAGATGCACAAGATCATGCCATGTGGCATAATCCTATTTATCTAAGCACCTAGGATAGTATGTATAATTTCAATCTATATTAGACTCCTAGATTATTGATATCATGACACATGACATGATCCTATTTCCTCATTCCCTAGGATGATATGTTACTTACAAACCTTTCGATGAGGTCCCAAATCAATGAGATCATGAGAAGTGTTAGGTTCTCATTGCATCAATATAATATAATACATCAACCCAAGTATGCAATAAATTATGCCTTGAATGAGAAAATGAATTCCATGTGGCATGATTTCCAACTTGATAACATGACGACATCCATGTTAGCATTGCACAAGCTTAAATTTTATGTTTGTCTAGCCCATGAAGACCATCAATGGTCAGAATGTATTCCCTCTAGAGTGAATTGTTTTAAACTTGCTTAATTATTTAATCTAGTCCATTCTAGAAAATCTAAAGGTGGAAAACTAAATGAATTATTTTAAAAGGAAAGGTTAAATATAATAACAAGTTTTTTAATCAAGATCTATAGTATAACAATTAACATCGAGTAGGGATTATAAATTTTTGTAATATTAGTTGGGTTACCCTATGTCAAGTAGTTGTGTTATCATGAAATGAATTTATTATACCTCTTGGATACATAGATTATTTTGTCTTGAGGATGTTATTAAAGTCTTTGATTTCATCCTTTCATTTAAAATATATAGAATGGACTATGTTTTTTATGACATTTAATCTTAAGACTCAATATTTCATATTTTAAATGGACTAACTAGATGAGTCTTTGAAAAGAATATCCTTTTTTCAATTGCTAATTTTATGATATTTTTGTCCTTTTTTTTCAATATTTTTCCTTAGCCATTTTTCATAGAATATGAAATCTAATGGATACTTTATTTGAATTTTGATGACTATTTTCTTCCTTGTAGTTCAAAATTCAACCAAGAGTTTCTGCCTATCATAATCTTTGGGGATCCACTTATCCAAAGCACTTCAAACAAATATCTTTCCCTTAGACCCTCTGGGTGCCCAAGATGATGCAAAGTGGAATAATCCCACATTTTTAGGAACTAAAATTACTAGGGCATAGTGAGAAGATGGTAGACCTTCTAGATGAACAAGATGTTTCCATGTGGAGACATCCCAATTATCTACCACCCCAGATAAAGCAAGATTAGTAAGATAGAGGATAAATCAAAATGAGTCTATGAGATGATGCCACACGGCATAATCTGAGGGCTCTATGGTATTTATGAAATTTAAAAATGAATAAGGACTTGTATATCTTTGATTGAGTAGGATCTTGCCATTTTTTAATATCCTATGGCACCATAACAAAATAAAAGTCATGATAATCTAAACCCTTAACCAAGTTATGATTTAATGGAAAGTTTCCACATAATATCACCTTGGCATGTAAAAGACACATTGTATTTATTTATAAGTGAGAAGTGAACACATAGAGTGACATTCCCAAGGAAGATATGTGGAACTCCATAAAATAATCTATAAATTAGATTGTGAGTCTAATCAAATTTGTGCACTCAGGAATATTTTATCATCTATTATAAGAAAGACCATGTGACATATATTCCTAATAAATTTAGATAGTGGGTTGAGCTAGGTAATGACATGCCTAAAATTGAATTCTAGATCCAACTTGAAGATAAAGTATGTGATAATATTTAATACAATGATAATCAATTAAAGTGAACAAGATTGAACTTGACCCTATACAAATCAGAATAATGTATTGTTATATTTATACCTTATTACCAATATTTAATGGAAAAGGATGTATTCACAAGAGGTACTATTATCTCAAATATGAGAACACATTGAATTTATGCCTTAGTTGGTACCTATTATTTAATGTTTGTAACCACTTGATGGGTGCGTAATGCATTAAATATTTTCACCCATGTAGTGGGTGGGTGAGATTTTTGAAAATGTATATAAGGCCAATAATAATATTAAATCAGGGGTTGGTTTATTAGTGCTAAAGATAATAATATATGACCAAAAACTTATTTTCTATAATTTGTTGCTTTCGAAATTAGTATTTATTATGAGAAATGTTGTTGTGAAGCATATTCTATACTTCCCCTAATTATGGTGGATCCAAACACTATTTTTCAAGCAAATAGTTATCAATTGAAAGGTAATGAATAATTTTGTTCATTATCTATGCATTTATATGATTATTTTTCTCATATTTATTCATAGTTTAATACCTTACACTATTGTATCATTTTTGTTCTTGGTTGTGTTTATATTGGATATATAATAGATTAGTTCCATGGAGTTCATCTAAGTTAAATGAATCAAAATTATTCTATCTACAAAAATGCTTACATATTTCTCTTTACCCTCATATTTTGTTATTATATATATGTTAGAGTAGGTAGAATATATCTGAAATTTCTATCCATGTTTATGATTTTTGTCTTGATTACAAACCTTGTCATTGTTGTTAATGTAATATTAAGCCCATATATGCAATGAATAATTATCAATTTGGATGTATCTTTATGCCAAATTCAATTTTTTTGATTATATTTGTAACTAATCCACATGATCAACATTACCTGTCACATGTCTAAATTTATTCCAAACATGCCCTTTAAAATCAGATAGTTACACATCAACCATTGAGTTATCTTGTAAGACAAGAGCTAGCAATAGTAGACCTTAGGGATAATTTGTCTTCTTTTAGGATAGGTTAGGTGGATTTACACCTTACCTAAGTTAGTGTTCTAAACAACCCATCAATAAAGGTTATCTTTTATAAGACTATAGGATAAGCATAAATATGATGATACCAAAATTTAAGATCAATTTTAGTGAAATATTTTACACCATAGAGCTAGTCCATAAAATACTCAATCCTTATAAGAGTGTAATGGTTTTTCATAGTGATATTTTGAGTGATCATTAATGGATGCAAAACCTCCATGTTCCATCCTTATTCAATGATAACATAATTTGTCTACCATAAGGTGATGAGTTGGGATTAATAATCCATTGTCCACTAGTTCATGGATCTACTGATTGATTTATTCATTCTCTAAAAAATATATACGATATATATAATCTATAAGAAGAGTTACTCTAGGGATTAGATCAATATTTTTATTCACCATATAATGTGTAAACACTTATTTTGGTAGTTTAAATATATCCTTGTATCCTTCCAACTCAATCTACAACTATGTTGTTTCTAACATGTATGCTGGAGGAAATAAAATAATAATTGGTGTTTTAAGGACTTTCTTACATTCATATATTAACCAAAAAAATAAACTTATTACTATATGTGACTAGATTCTTAAACTAGTTTGTGTTAATGAGTGATATCTTTAGAACTAATTCTGGTATGTGGTTTCTTGTATCACCAACATTTATGAAAAAAATATAGGATTTGTTTCATATATTGCATGTTGATTATAAATATATCATTGAACTATTAGAATATCACATGCCTATAATGGATTAACATTGCAAAGGACTGTATCTTGAAATGGCTTGATGTTACACACCACTTGACATTATTGAGTGACATGTTTATCATATCCCACACTAAACCATCCAATGGAGTATGGTTGTGAATGAGGAATTAGTGTCAAATTCAATATGTGAATTTATTTAAGATAAATTGGGTTCTTCTAATTTTTTTTGTTGATAATTAAATATAGTAGTTGTGTATTGATCCACATTTGAGAATGGAATAATTTTTTTATTCCTCTATTTCCATAGGGGTAGTATTGATGTTTGTGGTACTCACCATGATGATAGGCTTATAATACATGATCTAATTACCTCTTTTTGATGTTACAGTGATGATATCCATTGCCTCAAGATATGAAATTAGATTTTTCCTAGTGTGACATTCTTCATTAGAATGTCTGTTGGAGCTAAACACCACCTACCAGTCTTGGATTAACTTTTTTGGTCATATAATAGTTATTGTTTCTTATTTGAATGATTTTTTAAATATATTAACTAATTTGTGATTCTAATTATAAGACTTAGACCACTGCTTGGTATGAGACTTAAAATGTTATAACTTAGTCTTAGCCTTGATCTTGGCCTTGGTATTAGATTCAAACTTGTAAGAATTTTTGTGGGATTCCTTGATTGAGGAGATAGTCAATAAATCCATATATAACTAGATGTGAGGCCTAAATCATAACCTATAATTAAAAATAATATTCTACTCTAAATCTTGAGTCTAAGTTCAGACACCAAGGTGTGAAAATTATCTTTATATTATTACATAAACTACTCTTTGCCTTGGCACAACTAGGAGAATTTGATTTATTGGTAATCATAGTTTTCAAAAAGATAGTAGGTGGATTTGAGGGATTATGTGAAAAAATTACATGTGTCTATAGAGGTGTATAAAATGATATCTTATTCATGTGAATTACAATAATTTTCCAACCATTTCTCAACTAAAAAATAAACTTTTAAAAGAGAAAATGCAATTTTATCTTGGTTAGAGAAGTCATTAATTATGAAGTATGAACATATGAGGTTAAGTTAACTATCTAGTGCATTTACATCTATTTTTCCTTGAAACATAATAATGTCTATATTGACTTGTACATGTTATGGTGGTTTTCCAAATAGTCGATGAGGATGACAAGTTGTTGGTAAAGTCTACTACTTGAGAAGTGAAAAGTGATTAACAATACTTGTTCATTTTCATGCATGAAATTATTCCATATCTTCCATTTATATCTATAATGCATCCTCTATCATTTTCTATAACATATATAGATTTGGATTCATTGAATATTTGTCTCCCATTTGAGGACATAAAGGAAGGTATGATGAAGGGTCATATGTGTTTATCCATAACTTCCTATAATCAAAACTCATATGAATGGGCATAAAAATAATGACAACACATCAAAAACACCGTGATATAATTTAGAAATTATATGAAGTGTGTATGATTTGATACCATTTATCTAGGGCCAAAGAGGAGACTTGGTGAAAACCTACTTAAATGGGATTAAATAGGTTATATACATAAGTAATTTTATGAATTATAGATTATGAAATTGTAATGTAGTAAATAAGAAGGAAAGTGAGAACAAGATGATGACATGTATAGAGTTGTAGTATAAATGTTGTATTATGTTAAGATTTGTATAATTTGAGAGATCAAATGATGTTATCAAATAATTTCCTAAATTTATTCTTCTATGGTTCTTATCAATGTGGTGCTAACCTACAAATAATTAATATGTGCATTACTATACAATACAAGAAGATAAATCATCATTTGAAATGTTACAATAATTGGTATCAACCACTTCATAACCACCAAGTGTGGCGATGTTCTGAATGAGATGATGGATATAATAATAACACTATATGAGCTATGTGGTAACACAAGAGAAACATTTTAATGAATGGATTGACATGTAAATGTGGAACCTATTGACATAGCTATTAAATTTAGTACATGGATATACTTGAAACTACAGTAATGTGTGGTATGATCTAGAGACCTAGATCCTCTTGGATAGAAAAGGTACTAATTAAAACTTCAAAATATAATATAAATTAAGTTAATCTCACATCTCCCATGCTTCACTAATCATAGGTGGTTATCCCTCACATCTCACTAGTTGTGTAGGGTTAATATTAGGGAGAGATTACCTTAATTACCTACATATATACTTTTGTGGTGAGCCCATGCATCTTACTAATCACACAAGACTCAATGTAAGGGGTCAAAAAAATAAAATAAAAAATCTAATTCAAATTATAAAGTGTTAAAAGGCAGGGTAGTAAAAATTCCAAAAATCTTGTCTAGATGTCTATGTTAAAAGGAGAACCTTATTCCATTGACAAATTATATCATGACTAGCCACCTCTAAATTAATATAATAAATTTATGATTTTATAGGTTGAAAATAAGTACACATTTTTATTTGAGTATAAGGATTAGGTCAACTTACTAGTCCTTGTGAAGTTTTGATGTATGGTTTTCTACCACTATTTAAATATATCCTATTTCCATTTCATCCCTTTGAATCAAGTTGAAATCTAATTTTTTTGTATGAACAAATTAGCTTGATCATTAGATAAAGAAATAGTCACTATCACACTAATAAAAATTTATTTTATTTACATCTACATACATTCCTCTTCCATACCTCAAATATATAAGAATTTCCATAACATTATCATAAAATAGAGATAGATGGTACATTATCACATGCCTAGTCATCTAAAGTGCACAAATCAGAAATTAACATAAAAATAAAACACCATGACAAGTCATCAACATAATCCTATATATATATATATATACATATATATATATATACATATATATATATATAGATATACATATATATATATATATATATATATATATATATATATATATATATATATAAATTTCAAGTTTATACATCAATGTCTCAATACAATCACCTTTGTAGATGGGAAATGTGTCTCAATATTTCAATAAGCCAAAAATAAATGTATATACATGTATAATAATGTGAATTTAATATCTTAATAGGGGTTTTAATTGTCCCCTTTTAGTGGCCTCATGTCTGGGGATCTTCTCCTCCTCTTATGAGAGGGACCAAATATTAAGGAGTGTCATGGGCTATGGATACTTCTCCTATGGCACATCCTAATATTTCCTACCTAGGAGGTTGTATCTCCAATTTTACGTCAGCTAAAATAAGTCCAACCTCCCTACATGACAAAATATCACTTAAAGTCTTCACCTAAGACTATGTTGTAATTAACTATGCCCGTAGTATACTAATCTCTTCCATATGATGGGTTAGTTAAATGGATTCTTGGTATGCTAGGGAAAAACATCCATTTACCTACCAATATTAGTAGGAATTTTTGGATCCACCAACATTTTGTCTCTAATCAATCCTATGATGACATAGAAAAGGTTGACCAAGGTTTCCTTGATCATTGTCATTTAGCCAATAGATAAATCTTCAACCATATAAATAAAATAAACATTATATCCCTAGCCATATAAAATAAAAATTTAAGATAATAAATCATGCTCTAAGGTATGTGATAAAATAAAATGATATAAAAATAGTTATTTTACCTATATCTTCCTCATACCAATTTAGATCCCACTCCTCATCATAGCTCATCTCGATATCCTCCTATATTAATACTAGATCATCATAATTATGTGCCTAATTTCCTCCCTCATATCCTCCACCTACTAATTTGTGTAGTTGAAGATCATCCTATTATGGTGGTGGTGGTAGTTGTAGGTGTTTTTGTATCTATTGCTACCCTCTAACTAGAAATGCAACTAAAATAACCATGGGTATAAAAATTACCCAGCCTCTTATAATTTTTTGCCTCCTTGTGATATTACATAATGTTTTCTATCCTATGTTCCTCTCATGTTGGATGATCCAATGATGGTAACCCCTAGTATACATTAATGCCACTCTAGTATCCCCAACCTAACATACATATTCTCTATAGTTCCTCTATACAATACTTAGGGTAGGAAGATATTGTTTGGATATAATAGCCTTAACTACTGAGGTACTCTATCCATAAAATGCACCTCTATCGATAGCCACTCGATGTGCTCCTGTAGTAGCTAAAAGGTAGGTCACCTCATTTTCCCACTATCCCAACATGCCATGGTATGGCATGGACACCAAGTCTATGGTTGTTAGTGTCTGTGGTACTCAGAGAAAGGCTTTAAAATGTGTCATACATATCCATCTAGGCCTTGATGTCCCTTACATCTCTAATCATAACCCATTATCGATAAAGAATAAAAGCTATCTTATGGTAACTAATTGAAAGAGATCTTAATCATGTAATCTTATGTAGGTCTCTATATGTCCATGCCAAAACCTCCTAGGCCCATAAATATAATGAGACCCTATCCTTGATCCACCAAAATATCAATGCCCAACTATATAATAGGTGGTCTATCTCCTTATCCCCCACTAATTAGGAGGCAAGGATCTCTATGATGACCTTATAGAGAGTTGAGATAACTAATCCATCTACCCCTAAAAGTGTCTCTCCATACTTTGTACCCACATTAGGTGTGTCTACATCACCAAAATATTTTACCCATTTGGTAACCTTTAATCTATCAATATCATCCATTAAAGTTAGAATTTAACCTATCATCAATAAACCTAATATATGATAGACATATATGAGAGTAGTTGTCCACTCTCCTAGGTCTTTTGGGAACCCAAAGGTGTTTTGGTTTTCATCATAGTAGGTTAATAGGTCCCATAATAACCTAATTGATGGGGGAGACAATACCCACATGTGATATCCTCAATATCCCATCTTGGTCTAGAATAAGCATCTCAACGGTCACCTACCCTATAATCCTTAGAATCCACTCCTGATTCCTATAAAAAAGGGATTAGACCTAAAAAAAGGCAACCTAAAAAACTCCTAAATATTTCTTTAGCCTAAAAAATGAACTCAAACCCCTCTTTCTGGATCTGGTTTGGAATAATTATCTTATGTAGGCAACAGTTACATAATTTCCACCTACATAAGGTGATGTTTATGTAGTTCATCTGAGGTGGTTACATAACTACCATAATTCATTGATGGAAATTCAACCACCCTATGTAGGATGCAAAAGTTACTTGAACCGCTGAGATATAAATGAAACTGTTAATCTATGAAGACCAATAATTTCATCCTTTGGTTGGATCTAACCTAAAAACCCTCTGAAAAGCTACATTTTTAACCATTTAAAAAAAAAACCTAATATATCCAACCCCCCAGTCCTATTCATGTATTTTATTTCAAAAATTAACATATATAAAATAGTTTTGTATTATATTTCTAATTTAAGGTGAAAATGTAAAAATCAACCAAGCTAACATGTTCATGCCCTAATCTTATTGAAGTTTCTATGTTGGTCATGCTCTCCTCATACTTGTATACTTGGATAATTTCTAGCTCAATTTTGTCACCATGAATCCAGAGTTCCAAATTCTCAAAATTTAATTACAAAAATAAAATTTATTTTTGAAAAGTTTTCAAATATATAGTCTATTTCACTAGCCATTATATTTCAAAAAATTGACATTTTTAGAAAATTTCATTTTCAACTTGCATTTTATCATGTTTTAGGTCATATTTTATACCTTACTAAACCCACAACATGTCAAATTCTAATTATTTTAAAAAAAAAACCATAGCACTATTACAAGGCATCTTTTTCATTTTTTAATTTGTAAGATCATGACACTTCAACCTTGATATCAATCCCTTGATGGGATAGATTAGGTAATATCCTCAACCCCCTATACATGGTAATTACACTTGTCTACTACTTTATTAATTAGCATTATTTTGACTTTGTCTTTAAAACTATTTTCCTTTTATATTCATAGGTCACGAGGGCATTTAAATTGGCTTCCCCATGTCATATAGGTAAGTAAGGTAAGTTTTATAACTCTCCTTTTAATTTCAATTCACCATTAGTTAGGAAAATATCCTATCCAATTCATGATGAGGCATCTCCCATGAGGGGGAAATATGTACAGCCCCAAAAATTACACAGTGTAACATTTTTATAAAAATATAATGATGATTCAAGGACCTTACCTATATATGCTCAGACCAAATATTTTATATACCTTATTTATATTTTATGTATTATTTTTTCATATGCATTTTTAAACTATCATGTTTTTTAGTTATTTTTCCTTAGTTTTGACTTTTCTTCTCACGATGTGATGAAACTACCATTTTTTTATGACACAACCACCACATCATGTGTCAAAATCAATGCTCTAAATCACTTATGCCATAATGGTTTAGGAAGAAATAATTATATAATAGGTAGTTTCATAATACTTTCAGGTTGTTTTTTCATTTACCATGGTAGTTTTGTCATTGACTATGGCAGTTTCATCTTCATTGCCTACGTAAGGTGGTGGTTTTGTTACTATTTGCATGCTTTAAAATTGAGTGTCTGAGACTTCAATTTTTACATGTTTTGCATGCCTTTTTTTGAATTTATTCATGTGTTTATCTTGGTTTCACCTCCTATATGGCCCAACTTATGCATAAATTTATTTTTATCAAATATTATCTCTTATCTCTTCTAAAATTAGTTCAAGCCCTAGTTAACTACCACATGTAACCTCTTTATTCCTTTACAAGGATGTAATTTTTGTAGGTTTTTGGATCTAATATTTGAATTAGAGATCTGATAATTTTAGTCTTACATAGCCCTATTATTACTATGTTGATTTTTGGAAGATTTTTTGCTTCATTTTTTGATCATCTTTGTATTATTCTTTGCAAGCATGGAGAAAAGAATTCACAAATCGACAACTAGTTCTTTGCCTTTGTTGATTAGTCCAACCACTATTTTATTTAATATTATGTCCCTCTTACTTTATTTTCTTATCATCATTTTATCTGAGTGTTCCAATGACCATTATTGAGCAAATAAGAAGATAACATACCTAAGGGTAGTATACTTACAACAATAATTTTTCTACCTTCGCTTGGTCTCACCATTGATCAAGTTGTCAGGTTCTTTTTTTAATTAGACTATATTACATTAGGTTATTTTAATTACTATATTAAATTAATATTTATAAAATTTGATATAAAAACAAAATAACTCTTCTCTTCTCATTATTTTTCACCTAAAAAATTAGTTTAGATCTTTCAGTTTCGCTTGCATATAGAAGCTTTGAAAAGTGTAGTCTTGAATAAAAACATAGGGTAGATTACATGGAAAAAAATCACTTTTAGTTTTAAAAATAAATTAATTTAAAAAAAAAAAAGAATCTACACTCATAAGCATATAATCACACACACACACACACTTAAACCTAGAAAAATTAGATGAATTGAAACTTGCATGTCAGATCTAACTTATTTCTTTCATATAGTGAATGCGCATTGTTAAAGGCCAAAATTACTCAAAAAACAAACTATTTTTTATTTACATTCATATTTATTTAAATAATTTAGTTTCATTAATAATCATTAATAGGATTTAAAACTATAGATACCCATATTTGGTACAAGCTTCATTTTATAATGTCTTTTTTCACAACCTCAAATGTGTATACCCTTTGATAAAGAATTGAGTATTTATTTTTATGATCTTGCATGGAACTCATTAGCTTAGTGCCCTATTTTTATACATTTGATAACCTTATGTGTCTTTCTAGTCATTTCTCTATCTTTGAGCCATCAAATAATAGGGATACTTGACTACCTATGATCTTTACTATATTTTGAGTCTCTAGACACTACCATTTGAATGATGACACTACCATCCATGATAGTGTCCTAAACCTGATGGTAATGTACTACCTAATTATGTTCCCTTTTTCAATGCCTTTCACTTTGTGAATATTTGTAAGGATCTAATTTTTTCTATGGTTGACTTTCACGTGCCACTAGGTCTTAATTAAAATTAAAATGCTTCTTATATATACAAGGCTAGGGCATAACATTTTATTAGCAAGAAATCATATCAATTATCATATACATTATTTTATTTAAAATCCATTGAATCATACTACGTACCAAATTATTAAAACTAAAGTCTAAATTATTAAAAAAGATTAGGTTACACTTAAATTTCTTGTACCAAGGGTTGTAATATGAGAAAGCTCATATAGTTTAAAAATCACCATTACACATGTATACCTAGGATGGAGAACTACATGCAAGTCTAAGTCACTCTTCCGAATATATGGATATATAGACAACACATAACAATAATAGGGATACTAGGGTTAGCTCAAATGATGTGTTTACCCCTTTTTATTGAGTCACATATATGCAAGAGGCTAGAGGGTAGGGTTTGATATCACAAGATGATTATGGGAAATCTAATAAAAAATTTATGTATAAATAGGAAACACAAGTACATGCTAAAATCTAGGAAGAATTTGAGTTGGATACAATATATGGATAAAACTATTGAAATCATCACACTAGTGTCTCAAATTTGATACTAGTGTCTAGGCCATGAAAAATGTAAAACTCATAATGAATGGAACATAGGGATACCTTACAATAATGAGATGAAGCTAAATGACTGTGATGATTCATAACATAATAAAAAAACAAGATATTCTCTTTCTTAACCATTAGTCACATAGCTTATTGATTGTATTTATTACACATGCTTGAATTAATTTATTGAGGCTTGAAAGGTTGATGCAAAATGTTTAAGTCAAAAGAGGCTTAGGGAAGTGAGCAAGCGACTAGTGGTAGCTCCATAATTGCCAAGGGACTTGTAGTAAATAAAGTGACCATTAGTCAAGAAAAGGATATTAGCCATTGGTTTTTGAATTTAAACTTTGATAAAAATGACTAAGGTAAAACAAAATGAAATACAAAATGGAATAACTATACAAACAAATAAATAGTCTTCTATCTAACCCATAGCCAAAGACATCCCACTAATCTATAAATGACAAAATTAAAATGAAACCATGAAAACTTGGTTAATTTTACCTGAAAACAAAAAAAAAAATCCAATAATATGAATAAAATAGCCCTAATTTTTAAATTTAAAGTTTATTAATCCCAAAGTTTTTAAAATGACTAAGTTTGAAGGTAACTTGATACAAAAACTTAATGATTCTATTTTGAAATGGAGAAACCATGGATGAAATTTCTAAAGAAAAGGTCATGAAATAATTAGATGACTTTCATAAATCCAAGGTAAATGGAATATAAATTTAAACTTCAAATGCATTTCAAAACATTGATGAAAATGGACCAAGAATTATTGGATTAATGAAGATTTAGAAAGTTGTGTCTATGAAGCCTAAAATGCAATATTTTTAAACCCAACACATAAGATGAACATTTAATTTCAAACTTAGTCGAAAGAGTATAGTCAACATATTATTAAGGCTATAAATACTCAAGGAATAGTATTAATGAGATCATTAAATAGAATAAGTCTTCTTAGATTAAAAAAACTAGACTTATTAAAAAAGAAGGTTCCATGATTTCTCAATGTGAAATTAGGGCATGTTGTGCAAGCAAAAACAACCTTCAATGCCAATTAAGGTTTGTTCAAATGGTTAGTCATGATATTCATCTTGACCAATGTTCCAACCACATTCATATGGATGATGAATTGTATTATGAGGTAGTTTACTTCATTTATCTTAGTATACCTTGAAAATATCTTGATATTTATAATAACATGGGATGGACATCTGTGCCATATATACCAAGTGCTTAAAACTTTTTGGAATCATAAATTAGATGCAAACTTCAAAAATGTTCATTTATCATAACAAATATATAATATCTAAGATACATTATATATGCACAAGGAGTGTATGAGGACCCAACCA
This sequence comes from Torreya grandis, assembly GCA_037957365.1. Taxonomy (NCBI): domain Eukaryota; kingdom Viridiplantae; phylum Streptophyta; class Pinopsida; order Cupressales; family Taxaceae; genus Torreya; species Torreya grandis. The sequence goes on from JARHVA010003849.1 coordinate 671,072, forward strand.
AGATTCAAGTCATCTAGGATTGGTCACAACTAAAGAATCTCATAGAGATTTTCAACATTTTTGGATTGGAAATATTCTATAGAATATTTGTAGTTGGTTTTTCTCATCTGACCTAGCCTCTAAACCAAGTTACCCAAGGTGGTTCTAAATCAAAGTTCAATAGAACTACCACATAATAGAAAGCATTTTAAAAATTTAATATTAGAATATGTTATAGAATATTATTAACTTTTATAGACCTTTAACAACCATTTGTGATTGAGGTAGATGCCTATGACTTTATATTTGGAGCAGTCCTCACTCAACATGGTCACCTAGTTTCTTACCATAGTGAAACCTTCGCTACACAAATAAAGAACTAACAAATGTATAATCATGATATTTATGTTATTTTTCATGCATGTAAGCATTGGAATCATTATATATTAGGAAAAGAGATTGTGATCCACATAAATCAAAAGCTGCTTTAATTCTTGTAGACCCAGAAAAAGTTACAGTAAGAGTGACATCATAAATGATCATTTTATCTTGAATAGATCCATTTGAACATAAAACATAAAAAATTAAGTGCCAATCCAATTAAATATTGTTGGATTTGACCACTAGTTAAAAATATCCATTCTATACTTGATGTATGTGGACATGACATCAACACATGGTCATAATTTTATTCATCTGACATTGATTTTACAAATATCTATTATAATTTGATTTGTGGTAATTTAGTAATAGATTTATATTTGCATGATGGAATTCTATATAATCTTGGGAACTTGTGTGTCCCACATGAGGAAAAAGATGTAAAATAATATGGGAGGCTCATTTAAACAAGTTTATGGGACATTTTGGGATTGAAAATACTCTTGTAGTGTTGTAGAAGTACTTCAATGTAACAATACACAATTATAATAATTTAAATATGCATAATATAATATATATCAACACAACACAATATATATTGGTGGGACAAGATGCCCAAATATTCAATATATTTATACATATAATAATACCCTTAAGGTAGGGAAACACCATACAATACTCCTTTAGGAAGGAATAAATCGATAATGTCACTTTGAGGGGACAACCTCCAACACCATTCTATAAAATAGAAGACTCAACACTTACTTGATTGATATCATTTTCAATGATATTCAATTCATTTACATTTGCCTATATGTGACTAATAATGAATGGGTAACATCCTAATCCCAATGTAAGCCCACCATTACCTAATGTATTAATTCCATAAGTTACTCATTTACTATATATATTATATAAATATAGCTAACTAAGGGGATGTGTGCCACATATTATAATCTACATCAACCAATATACATTAATAAATCATATCCCTAGGTACATACAATTCTATTAGCCACATCTCAAGTTTGATGTCTCCAAGTACATCAAGTCTTATATTACATGTGAAATTTCCAAGCTGGTAAACAATAACTAAGGTTTTTAAACATATTTTTCACTTCCAATGAGACATGTGAATCTATTTCCATGGAATTTACCTTAGGATACCCTAATATTAAACACTGTAATTATTGTATTTATGTAGTAGTTGATAGATTCTCAAAGATGACAATTCTCATACCCTATAAAAAATTAATATTATCTCTATAAATATATCCATTATACTTTTGATATATCTCAATTCACTTTTGAATCCAAAAAACTATCTTTTCTGACAGGGACACAAGGTTTTTGAGTCATTTATGTAAAGCACTTTAGTTTATGCTAGATACAAAGATGAATAATTTCACAGCTTTTCATCCTCAAATTAATTGACAAAAAAAAGTGTTAAAAAGGATGTAAGTACACTTCTAAGAGTGTAAAATTTTAAGAAACAACATACTTAGGATGAAAATCTTCCTTTCATTTAGCACAACTACCATAGAGTTCTACATAGCTATAACTACACAATAATTTTCAAATTTGTTTAGGCTTCTAGTATCTAGCACCCATTGACATAGATAATCCTATTCTTCAAACAATAATATCAAATTATTCAACTTAAAATGAGGTTAAAAAAGATATTCACTTCATTGGTCATATTTAGTATCTTTAGCTCAAAAGAAATAAGCTAAATCTAACATGCAAGTTTTGATTTGTCTAGGTTTTATAGGTTTCAATGTGCATGTTTGAGTCTATGATTTTTTGTGTAAAGTTGTTTTCAAAAAATAAGGTGAATTAATTTTAAAAAAATAAGTGATTTTTTTTCCCTATAATCTATTAGAGTAGGTTCTCAGGTTTGCTAGGTTCTATATCTAGTTTTCATCTTTTTCCTAGTTTTCACTTTTATGGATTTATTCCACATTGGTTAGTTTGTCTTGCTTATTGTCTTTCATTTCCTATTTATGTAAGACCTCTCCTTTTTAATAAGGATTTTTTTTTTAGATATTATATTATATTTTATTACCTTTATCTTTTCATATCATGTTTGTAGATGTTAAAACTTATCTCGTGATGATTTTGCTATTAATTATTTATATCTTTGGTTTCAAATGATCTTTTTGACAGTCCTTTCATGGTATCAGAGTAATAAAGTGTTGCAGCCATCCATTTATGAGTTTACTGCTGTAAGGGTTTGTCCATATATCAAAATTTATTTTTGGTGGAGTGAAGGTGTTTTGTACAAATATAAGATACATATTTTTGGGCCATTTACTAGGTCATATGGATCCTAATCTATACCATTATGCACTTATTTTTATAGACCCATGTTTAATTTTATTTTGGAAGTTTTAAAGGTATTTTGTGGATTTTTTAATTATTTTGGGCCATACATGAATCCAAATCCAAATATGAAAGCATAGGGGAATAAATATATAATTTTAATGTCCTCAAAATCTTTTTATAATTGCACAAAGTTAGGCTATATAAACCTTCTTTTGAAAAACTTGCTCATTGGTCTGTTGGCACATACCTACCACCTATATGGTTTTCTATCACCATAGGCAATACATATCTAAATTATAAGATTTAAAACCTGATATGGTTATCTAATAATCCTATATTTAATCTCATAATAGTTTTAATATTTTTGGAGTAGTAGGTATATATATATATTTTTTTTGATAGATTAAAAATTATAACCTTGCAAAGCACTTTTGAGAAACATAATCTTCTATTGGATCTTGCATACTTCACTCTATTTTCTACACTCATGGAGGTCTTGGTAGACTCTTATAGGGTATTATATCTCCTATTATCATTGATATTTATATAGGTGATGTGTCTTCGAGACATCTTACTTTTACCACTCAAGAGGAAGGTACATTTATGGGAAGAACATTTTATTTTTGAGACTATATCACCACATATGTAGATGGTTATTTACATAATTTCCATCTACATAACATAACTAGGACTGATCTTCATGTGGGGTGAAGGAAGTTTTGCTTAGGTGGGATTCCACATGAAGTCCTTCATATCTTCCTTCTTTTCTCTCTCTTTATTTTTTTTAGGGGAGGAGTTGTTAATGCTTATAAATGTATCACAGGTAGTTTAAAGTGTTTAAAGAACACTTTTGATTTCTAAATTATAGGAATTTAATGCATGAGTTGCTTATTGTGATAATCCTACTATCTTTGTTGGAATAGAGGTAAAGCAAATGAATTGTTTCACAAATTTATATTAGTTGGTGATTGGGAGACACTGTAGCTTATAGTTATCTTTGTAAACAATGAAGTAATATGGATAATAATAGTGAATTATGATCAAACCTAAGTCTAAAATATATTCTAAGATGAGTATTTACAATGGAAATTTAAACTAGAGTGAATTGGTTAAAAAATGACATAAAGGAAGGGTAAGGTAAAAAAGAGATATTACTGATCTTTGATTTAGACATTATGAAAAAGTTATAATTTCATCTAAAAATGCATTTAACCAATATGTAACATGAAGTAGCATAATCTCAAATCCTATCACACATTAGGTGAACATATAAGTAAAGTATATAAAGATGAAAATAAGAACCAAGCTTACTTTAAAAATTTTACCCCTAAAAGCAAATAACATTAGCCTAGATGCAAGAAGAGAAAAGAAAGCAAAGAAAACCTAATAAATTTCAAATAATCTAAAATTAGCACAAATTAGTAGCTCTCCAATCAAAGATACACATCTAGAATCCATAATAACCCTTAAAATCTAAAAATAAGATCAAACAAATGAGAGAGAAGCCAAGATAGCAATTCACACAAGAAAATATGAACAAACATTGTATAACTCCTTGATTATATTAATTTTATCAAAAGTTACAAATATTTGTGGATCAAAAACTCCATTTTCTTCTAAAATTGATAATACCTCTTTATATAGACCATTCATGAGGTATGCCAGTTATTCATGTCAAATATTAAGGACAACTATCCTTTTATAATCTTTTGAGAACCTTTTAGATATTCTAAAAATGACTAACCTATAGGCAATGTGATTTACAAGTTGCACATGCCTTTAAGAAAATAATATTCTATTTTGAAAAAGATACAATGTATCTATACAATAGAATATCCTAAGTCAATTGGCTTGACTTTGGGACCTTTGTGCTGATGTAGTCTTCTATATACTAAAAGAAATTCATTCTATAATTTTGTTCATTTATTGGCTATAAATCAATGATAGGTCCCATGAAAAATTATTTTTCTTGATCTTTTAGGCCCTTGAGATCCCTCTCATCCCTTTCCAAATCTTTTTTGATGATCCTAACATCTCTTATCTTTTCCTCTAATGATAAAATCAAGCCCATGATCTTCTTGTTATCAACCCCTATTCTTCCTTATTATTAACTCCTCACTTATTGCATGAATTGAGTAGTTATATGATTGAACTCCTCATCAGTGATAAAGCCCAATGGACTGAGTGTTGTAGGCTCTTTAACCAAGCTATCCAATATGTGCAAAAATTTATATCTTTTCTATTTGAGGTCTTTATAAATGTCCTCCATCTTCCTAGACTAACTACTTAGGACCTTAATATTATTAGTTAATATAGCCATATCCATATTCAAGTGGGCTAGGCTAACTATAATAAACTTAGGTATTTGATTTTTAGTCAAGATTTTGATCAAACCCTTCACCTGGTAGCTCAAAGATTGCCATTATCCAACTTGGCCTATAGCCATGGTGCTTTTGTTATTCACTACCTCATGCCTAGTCTTGATTGACTTTAAAGAATTGAATAAATCAACCTGAGCCCTTGATAATTATTTTTAATTTATCTAACAGAGCCTAAGACATTCAAGAACATTTTCTTAAAATATTGGGTCCTCACTAGGATTTTGTCCTCCAACTAGAGTTAATCTAAAAACAAGTTTCAATTTTTAGAAAGTTAACTCCTCTCCACCAACTATAGTTTTCTTATCCATTACCCTCTACAAAATGATAGTTATAGGGTCAAATTTCACACCTACTAAATATTATGTTACATTCAGAGTTGGATTTTCCATTTGTGCTTCACTTGATCCTCTTGGATTAACCATCCTCCCTTTATCTTCCTTTTATAGAGATAGGATCTATGGCTTGACCTCTTCCTAAACTAGGATATTGATGGCCTTCACCATAGCCCATGGATGTTGTGCACTTGGTATCTTTTACAATTTTCCATTGATGAACCATTATAGAATGGTTGGACCATGAATGAATTTGTATTCACTAAAGAGGTTAACTTTACACAAAGGAGGAGTGAAAGTCACTTTAGCCTTCTTTGCCTTCACTAGAACAATCGCCAATTTAGATTTTCTTTTGGGGGTGTCTATAGGAACTAGATCTAACACTTCCTTCCCCTTCTCTTATTTTGTATCCTTTATTTCTTCATCTTCTTATTCATAGGCTAATGATAGCATTTTGAGGGCATCTTCAATGGTTTCATCAGGATCCAATGATACTATGTGAACTTCCATGAGTGATCCTTGTTCCTCTATTTGTGTTGAAGATGATGATATCTCATCATTCCTCCTCTCTTCTATCATTTATTTAATTTGTGCATCTGGTTTGGACTCTATTTTTAGCTAGGTTGGTGGAGGTCTAGAAGGTGTACCACTCAACAAATGGTATTTCCTTGGCCCTAACTACCATCTATCATCACTCCCTTTTTTTACCTCATCATCCTAACTTTTGGATTAATATTATATTTATTTAATATCCTTGTGGCCTTAGAGAATGAATATGTTTTGGTATACCTGGGGTCAAAAGGACTAGAATGGTGATCATAAGGAATATTCATTCCCTTGGCCTTCAAATGCTCCTTAACCCTTCCATGGGGATACCAATTTTTCTCATCAATTTGAATTTTGAAAGAGGTCCTATGCTTGGAAGTAGCCTCAATATTGTTCCATGATGTGAACACAATTATACCAATGGTTATGGGGAGGGTGTGAAGTAGTACCTTCTTTTTGGTCTTGTAGAGATAATCCATTTTGTTACAAATTTGGTAAACTACTTCTTTCTATGCAAGATTATTTGGCACATAGATTGGTAATCTAAAGGGATTTTATTGGGTTCCCTCAATCCTAATAATTGTACAATCAAGACACAATCATATATCCCCTTTGGCTTCAATATTTTTATTTATTTGGGGGATGACTCTCATCATTGAGCTCCCTATGATGGCATTTACAAGGGCGAGGTAGACACAATCACATATGAACTGTATGTGTTTCCTATATTTAAAAATGTGTCGCTTTGAATAGTATTGAGACATTATTTGTGTCTTATCAGGGGATCATTCCCTAAAGTTGGGAATCTTTATTGTAACAAGTAAGGCATCCAAAAAGTATGACATCATGTAGAATTGGTTCCTAGTTTTCTTCTTGATTGTAGAAAATTTTCTACTCAAATAGGTGTTGATTAATTCACCTAGAGGAGGGGTGAGTTGTTTCTCAATCATGAAATAGATGAAGGGGACCCAAATATTATCTACATATGTGGTGGGGGGATTCCCACATAGCCTGTTCATCATTGTCATGCTCATTTTGATCTCAGATCTAAATTGGCCAATGGGGATGTTGTTATTAAAGTCATAAAACACTTGATTCCTATAATATATGCATAGGACAAGGATGCTTTTTAGATCATTCTATTTGGCCCAGTTATTGATTATGGTCATGTCTACCTAGGGTTTAGGCAATTTTTAGTAGTTTTCAAATACTATTGGATAAATGTAACCAATCTTCCTAAAACTATGTTTATCTACAATCATGCCCTTATCTATTTTACCATCTTTAAAAATGGGAGTAATGATATCCATATAGTGAAGTACCTCAAGCTTTGCTATTGCATAATGTAGGTGTATCATCTAGATGGTGACCACTTGATAGTACCTTCTCTTTGTAGACACATTCTTCTCTTACTCCCTCATAATGGCCAGTTGCTCCTTGATGGTTCATAACATCTTAGACCAATTATTGTTTCTAGTGCTTAGAGATGTTGCATCATATTGTGTGTCTTTAGAAATCCTCCCTTCTAAATTTAAAGTCAAGTAGAGCTCTACATCCTCTCTATAAATGCCTTTTTGAGTTGCCATGTTTATAATTCAATCAAATTAATCTCACATAGATGACAATTCAACTTTCCCAAGCTTGATTATAATGCTGACAAGGTTGAATTAGGTCTCTCAGACTCACTAATGTTTTCTTGAAGGTTTTTACAGTGCTTTAATGGCAATAACTAGTCAAACTTACATGATATTCATGCCTTGTATTTTATTTATATAGTGTATTTATACCTTTGTATTTCCCAAAGTCCATAACATATTCAACTTTGTCATTTTATGCTTATGTGGATCTAATGTGGTATCACTGTGTCATTTACATGACATTTTACTAATTGTTTATTTTTAAGTGACCATTGCCTTTTAAAAATTCTACCTTTATTTCATACCATCTAATCATCCTTACCTAGATCAACATGAACTATTGATCTTGATCTAAGGGATTGAATTTCATTGGATGCTTTGGTATGTTCCTTATGGTTGTGACACTTATCACCACCTTGTTTGTGCTAAATTTGTTGAACTATCAACCTTTATTTTGCACTGTCAGATGATCTTCAACTGGGTGAACACTATCTATTGATCTTACTCCATTGCAATAACCCTTTGCTCTATGGAATGATGATCATAATGTGTATATTTGGACATATACCATCAATCTTAGGAATATTCTCAAGATTTAATCTTTGGCCCATAGTTGTGCCACTTATCATTTCTTAATTTATTTAAAGGAATTTTTGACTTTTCAAACTTCATAATGCATCATCAGATCTTATTTGTCTAGATCAATGTGATCCATCAAATATTAATCCTAAGGGTTGAAAGCCATTAGATGTTCAATGTTATTTCACTAAAATTGTGACACTTGTCACCTTCTCATTGGTCTTATGGTCTTTAAATTGTCAACATTGATCTCACACCATCAGATCATCTTCATCCAACCAATCATGCTTCATCACATCATCTTTTTTTTTATGTACCATTGGATGTTTGGTAGGGTTCCCATGATGGTGAAACTTGTCACCTCCTCACATATTATAGGGCTTTGTTGAAGTCTTAGATTAACTTGTACTATTATATTAATCTTTCCTAAACAAACATGTACTATTGATCTTACAATCAATAAAAAATTAAGTCAAGCTTAGGTAAGTATATAACTTAGGCTTAAAGTTTTGGATCAAGTTTTTATTCATATTGATAAACATGATAAGACCTTAGATTAAAATTTTAAGCTAGGTCCTAAAACATAATAAAATAGACCCTGTGAATAATAAAAGACTTAGCATAAAGTCTTAGCCTAAGGTTTTGTTGTATTAATAAATGCAATAAAAAACCTTAGGATAAGGCATTAGGCTGAGTCTGTAACATAATAAAAATGCACCCTAAATTTAGTAAGACTATGCCAATAATAAAATAGACCAAGGGGTCATCAGACATAAGGGGACCAAACATACAAATTTTAGACTAAGTTTTGGTTGTGTTAATAAACACAATTAAAACTTAGGATAAAAACTGAACTAAAGCCATGACACAATTAGTTATCCCATGTAAATTGTTCCTACCAAATTTGAATTTAATTCAAAAGGGTTTGTGATATGGTAATTGGAATAAGCATTTTAAAATTCTTAAACATGAATTCAATTTGATTCTTTAATATACTAAAGGTTAGTAAAAGACCAAATTAATAATAAATCATGAAACCCAAACATTACTCATTCCAAATGGACTTCGTTAACCCTACAACATGAAACACAAATGTCTAATGTTAGACGTTTTTAAAACAATATCAATCCAAAATCATGAATGAATATGCTAACCAAACCAGGTGTAAATGATCTTAAAGAAAAATTAATGTGTAAACATGCTAATGACAATTTGATCAAGGGAAATTCTCAATTAAGATCACAAATTTTCAAAATTTAAAATAAGGGTCCCCATTTTTTAGGAATGAGGTATGTTGAATTAAATAAATGACAACTTCTAGGGGAAACATAGTAATATGTTAGAATTTAGAGACTCTATTTTAGACAAATAACTAAGATTAGTTTAGAATTACCACAAGACTTATGCATGTAGAATTAGATCCAAACATAAAAACTCAATCATGATGTGTGTGTGCTTTGATTTCACTACTATTTTCCATGGAAATTGGGAAACATCTTTTATATTTCATGACTTTCATCATTAACATTGACTTAAAACATATTTAGATATCCATTGAGTATCATGTTTTAGCTCAAAGAAAGCTTGGGCTTTACTCTAGTACTAGCCAAGCATATATATCCTTGATATAGATACCTTTGGCTCCACTCAAGGCCTTTCTCCACTTCCATCTAGGAATCCATATCCTCGATGGATATTACTAGAATCACCTTTTCTTAGAAAGCTCTAAATTTTGTAATAAAGATCTTATTTTTATATTTTTTCAGTCTATTTTGACTTTCTATCAAAGGTTGGGGACTAGAATAGCCAATTTTTTGGATTTGGTAAAGTGTTTGGTCCTTACACAATCATCCTTGGATATCAACCTTATCCTAGGAAATAATATTATTTAAGTGCAAAAATGATAATGTTCCAATTATTTAAACTTTCATCCTACATATACAATCCTTATCAAAATCAGACTTGGATCAAAACAAGGTTAATATTTTAGGAAATACTTAATCCATTCATTACTATTTACTATTTTCTCAAAACCATAACAGTAGTTTCATATTTCAAACCTATGGTCAATCATATGCTTAAGATTCATACCTGCATTCCTACTTTGGGATGTTTTTCCTAAGCAACTCGGTAAAAATTGAGATAAGGAATATCTAAAAAGACTTAATAAAATCAAGGAACTAGGAAGATAAAGAAAATACACCCAAAAGAAAGAAAAGGAAATAAATAAGAAAACAAATATATACAAGAATTATGTACAAAGAAATAACATGAAACAAAGAAATAGAGGAAGAAACTAAACTAAAGGTTACCTATGCTAACTCTAACTAATCTTATAATTTACTCCATGAAAACTTTAGGTGAGAAAATAGAGAAATAATTTTTGAGATATTACCCATTGGTTGGCAATGTGAACTCTACTCCTTACAAGTCTTTCAATTTGAAGGTGTTATCTCCCAATGTTTCTAAAATTTGATATGGGCTAATACATAAAGGAATGAATTTTCCAAGTTTACCCTTAGGTTTAGATGCCTTGTCGCAAAGAAGAACTAGGTATGTTTATATAAATAAGTTTAAATTTGAATGTTTATTAAAACCACTTCTTAATTGTGGTTTGGTTCCTGTTGAAATTGGAAAAATCCTTCTCCCTTGCATCTTCCATCTATATGATGTCAAGTAGTTTTGAAATCATAAATTATTGGTCCTCCTCGATGTACTCTTGCATGAACCTGTATGTTGGTAGCTTGACTGTGATGGGAAATATAGGCTCTTAACAATATACCAATAAGAAGGGAGATGTTTTGAGAGCTTGCTTGACTCTTGTTCTATCTGCACAAAGGGCATACTTAAGTAGCTTGTGTCATGTCCTTAGTTTATCAGATAAAAACTTATTTATGTCTTTCATCAATTTATTATTCATTATTCTTGATACTCAATTTATTTGAGGGTGATGGTTTTATAATAACTTGAGGATAATATTATTATCATATGCCCATTTAGTCATTTCAATGGATATAAATGTAGATCCATTATCATAGACCAAAGATACTAGTGTTCTAGACCTTGTGCATATGTTATATTATAAAAATTTGATCATATATTTAGTCTTACACTACTTGGTTGCCATATATTAAATCCATCTTTTCCAATAGTTAATATCAGTTAGAATATAATTGTGACCATCTGATAAATTGGAGTTGATAACCCCCATAAAGTCTAATCCCCACTGAGAAAAGGGTTTATCTACCATAACTCAATTTAATGGTATGTCTACCTTAAGCTCTTTTGTATATAAAATATGACATGAATGGCATTCTCTCACATGATTATGATCATCCTTTAAGATAGTAGGCTAGTAGTAGCTAGTTTTACGGATCACATGAGTTGTTATTCTTCTAGATAGATGGCCACTTCCAAGTTTCTCATGAAATGCGCTCAAGATATTATCTACCTCCTCCTTGGAAGAACACCTTGGGTAAATTCCTTCAAAGTTATTTATGTATAACACTTCATCTTTGATAAAAAAATGGGTTTACTTGAGCCTTAGATATTTTTTTTCTCTCTACTTAACCCTGTAGGACAATAACCATTCATTAGTAAAATAATAATGGGATCATACCAATCATTGGGTTAAAAAATCTTTATTATACCTACATAACACTTAGTTTGGGATTATTATTATCAATTAAGATCAAAACTTAATACCTTACCAATTTTATAGTCTTCATCTTAATGTTATACTCTTGAAGTACTAACATCCACTTACCTCTCCTTTCTTCTAGTTCATTTTGACGTCACACTCCTTAACAAATATTCTATCCTCTTTGTTTCCAAATGATTCTAGTATCTTACTTTGAGTTATAATGTTAGGATTAGAATTATTTTCTTGAGGTGGTGATGCAATTTGAGGAGTGGATGAAGTGTTAAAGGTACTTATAATTTCCTTAAGCTTAGATTCTCCACCTTGTTTCCAACTTGGAATCTCATATCTTGAGGTATTTTATTGAGATGGGGATGCAATGGAAGAGGGAAATGAAGGCTTGGATTTCACTTCATTTTATGATGACATGGATTTTTTCATATGCATATTAGCCAACTCAATATGCCTATCAATATTAGCTTCAAAAATAAGGATTCTCTTTTCAAATTTCTCTTCCAACTGATGGGTAAAAGGATGACTTTGGTAATATTTATTAAGCTCATGAATAGGGGTCAAATAGGAGTGATATAAATATTTGGGAAATGGATATGAATGTTGATAGGTTTGGTGAGACTGCCTTTCATGAATTCTTAGCTTATCCTCTAAGGATGAAACTAGGCCACTCACATCTAACATCTCACTTATGAGCCTTTATCAATTAACTCTCTCAATAGGTTCCCACTCTCTTTTTACTTGATCTAATTCATCTCTCACCTTATGAATAAGATGAATAGGAACCTCTTGACCATATCCCATTTATGTGTCAAGATCTAACATATACCTCTCATAGCCTAAAAGTGTTTGCTTGAAAGTGGAAATAGATATTGAAGACATTGATTGTAGGTCTGATACACTTCATGAAAAGAATGAAAATAGTCATATTGGAGTTGATGAATATCATATTAAATATGGTAAGGATCATGAAAAGGTTGATTAAGAACTTGTTCTTGTTGACAGGGAATGCCATAAGCTTGAAATGTCTCACCAACTTGTGTAAAACAAAACTCAACACCAAGGTCAATAATGAAACTTTATTAGGAAGTAATAACACAATAAATTATCATAAAAAATATTTAAATGGAATACCTAGGCTTCTTGAAAAATTGGTGTAATTTTGGAGTCACCATTGATGCTTGGATAGATGCCTCTAAAGGCTAGTTATTGAAAGACAACACCAAAAATCTTTCAACTTCTTAGACCAAGAGTACTATCAAGAATTCCAAAAACTATTGTCACTTGGATTTTCACCATTTGAGGAGATGCTTAAGATCTCCTCATCCAAGTGGCACAATAGAAACACCTCTAGACTTGTGAGTAGCCTAAGGATGAGGTGAATCTCTAAAGAGGGATAGCTCCCTTGATGTATCACTTTGGATCACAACTACACCTAATTTTTTTTTTGATGGGGAAGGAAGAGAGATAATTGAAATAAAAATATCCTAATGGAGGTGATACACCAAATATATTGATGACTTCCAACTAGATGCATGTTATACCTGAAACCAAGAGACTAACCAAACATACACTTCTCCGATCTACATCTTCTCACATCAATATTACATTATGAGGCTATGGATGAATGTTTACGCTAGGATGACTAAACAAGAGTAATTTAATGGAACTAGTGAATAAAATGAATCAACCTTGACACTTCCTAGAACACTTCACATGTCCTATAATAAGAAGCTTTATAACTACAAATAGATGATAGAATTAAACAATCATGATAAGGAAATAAGAGTTATCACGTATGAAAAATCAAAAAATTTAAATGAAAACAATAAGAATTGTCATTTAAGTGGTAAAAATAATAATTATTATTGATCAAAAGGTATGAAAATGAGTAGGGCTTCACCATACTTAGGTGGAGAATAAGTTACAATGGCCAAAATGGCTAGTTCTTATAAAATGAGAGAGAGAGAGAGAGGAAAAGAGAGAAGTCTAAGGGATAATAAGGAAACTTGTCAAGATGATAAAATAATTTTATTGTTCATTAAAAGAGGATTTGGGATGAACATGTAAGTTAAGGAAACATAAGTGTCCATACAAGGCATGAAACTCTTGCAAAGTGGCATAAAACTCCTTATTTTGGCTCAATTGCCTTCATGATTTGGACCTATTTGAACATCCAAAAATGTATTAGGAATATGTATTATTATTTTAATTAATGGTAAGTATTTCAAAATTAATTCTCCATGCATTGGTTGTAGGCCTGGTCATCTAGAATCATCTGGAAAGGAGCTATCACTGCCTGCACTCTAAAAAACTCCTCTTTCATGCACCTTGCACACTTGGCCTAGAATTTGGAATTATTTTTCCATGAAAATACATTTTAAGGAGTGTATAAAACCTTTATATATACTACATGGACATATAAGCATTAGGGACACCTTAAAAAGGCTCACACTCAAAGTTTTCACCCTTTTGACCATTGTATTCATTATGCTAGTTTTGACTAGCTAAGATGAATCTATTTGTTTGAATACATACATTTTAAAAAAAAGAATTATATGGAATATTTAGTTATTAAAAGTCCTAATATTCCCCCTAAAACTTGATTTTATCTCTTTAAACCTCTTTTAGAATGTAAAACACATAAAACAATCAAAAGTACCTTATTTTGTACCCTGTCCATAAAATTTTGTATAGTATAAAAGGTTAGAGAGGATACTAAGAGATTCATCTACAGTTCCAATCATCATCCTATTAAAATTGGTCCATTATATTATCTTTTTATCTTCATCTTCCCAATTGGGTTACTAATAAGGGTTTGCAAGGGCTTTAGGCCTATTTTCACTCTTAAAGATTGTTCATGTAGATTTAATGTTCAACATGCAAAAAATATCACTAATGTGATGTTAAAGTACCATATAAGCATATAAAAATTCCTTGAGTCTCCATGAAAATCACCAAGGGAGGTATGAACATTTGAAGCTACCTATTTTAGCTTGATTCCTCATTCCCACAAGCCGGAGTTTGTCCTTGAGTCAAAAATGGCCTTTATTGTGTTTTGTATACATAAAAATTGTTAAAAATTCTTCTATGATCAAGAAATAGTCTCAAAATTTATTTTAAGTCATATCCAAAGCTATAAATGTGAAGGACTTTCTATTTGGCTTTAGCCCTAAGCATGCTCAATAGGCCTACTTGTAACCCTTGTGATTTAAGCCATATAATTTGACTTATTTACATTACATAAAATTTAAATAATATATTGTGAATTAAAAAACATGTTTAAACAATTTGTAAATTTCAATTCATGCTAAAAATGGTTCTGACCTTCCATTTGGGCATTAGGCCAAAACTTGCCATGTAGACTTGACTGCAACTCTAGCCACCAAGACCACTTTATTTCATTTACCCATTTTTTGATTGTTTTATAATGATTTTATAGATTATATAGAACCTATAAAACCTATTTTCAAGTTAAGAACAACCTCTGGTTCATACTATCACCTCCATTCTTCAAACCTGCTAGCCTATGCATAAGGGGAAGTACCCTCTATCTGAGACAAAATAGAGGGTAGTTACCATATTATCCTAGAAAAAATGGATATTTTAGGGAATTATAAACGTGTTTATGATATATCACATAAAAAAAAAGCCTATTATCATGTGATTTGACCTCCCAAACTCTCAAAAAGCCAAGATAGACCTGCCAGGTAAGGACTGTGTGCAGGAAATTTACATTAGATAATGTATTTCATGTTTAGAGATCCATTTTAAGTTTTATTTCTATTATGAAGGCCTATAAATAATTTAATGGTCCTTATGGAGGTGTAACGTCCTATATTTATTACACCAACCTTCCATTTCAATTCCTCAAACAAATACCTAGTTAGGACTGAGTGTCACATTACTGTGTTTTGCATTAGAAGGGCACCTGTGGGTGCATGATTGTATGATTTAGCTTGGGAAAGGTTATTATAAAAAATAATAAGTACATTTGAATAATTATACACCTTATTTAACAAATTTATCATGTTTTGGATATTTCCATATCAATGACCATCACCCCTTAGTTCACTACTTTTCCCAGTCAACATAGTCAACTATGTTGGGCAAGATGAAACCCTGTAGGTGTATTTATATGATTTAAGATTTTATTTATAGTTTTTAAATTATCATTGAATATATATACATAATATATAATATATTCATTAATTCTATGTTTGGAAAGAGGTCTATCCCTCAAGGTGTATAGTTTACTCTCCATAGTGAACCTATAGCCAACTTGTAGGTGTTAGATGGGGTTATATCCTACATATTGATATCTGTAGGTAACCCTTAAACATAATTTCGTTAATTGTCACCATATAATAGTTTTTAACATGAAAAAACTCCTATATAACATCACCTATAAACCATTCCTAACCTACTGTCTACCTTCCCGGCCATAGGTGAGCATTTTCTTGATGGGAAACCTTTAGGTGCAAATGTGGCTTAAAACACTACATGTCCAAATAATCTTTATTATATTATTATCCATTTGTTATTAATTTCACTCCATGAGACCATATAAACATAATATTATTCCTTTTTTGATCCGTAGTATACCAATGGTCACTTAAGGGTTCAAACCTATACAATTTACTACCTAGAAATAGTGGTTCAGGGGGCATCTTTGGACCTTATAACAGTTAACTTCTACTAATCCTATTGACCAAATTTTTTTAAAATTTAATTTAATTGATATATATTAAAAAATTATAATAATATGATGCATCAAACATTTTATTAATGTATTAAATTATCTTAACAAAAAGGGGTTACACCTCTATTTTTACAGTTTAGGGAAAGTCGGCCTAAACCTATCATTAGACCTTTGGAAGGTTGTTTCCAACTCTCATAGAAATTTAGTATCTCAAATTAGTCTACCATGGTATAATTAACACCATATTACTTTAATAATGGTTTTATCATATGATTAAACACTCCAAAGTGACTCCTCAACTAACACCACCTATAGGTAGACACTGTCATATATAGATATTAAAGGTAAGAGTTGGTAGTAGATATGGATCTACATGATTGTGACCAATTTTAAGATTTTAAAGTTTTAAAAATGTTACATTATCACTCTAAAATATTGAATCACTTATCAAAACTCCATTCGAACATGAATTCATCTCATGAGGCTCTTGTAGATGCAGATTAATGGCTATCTGAGTGTATATGCTATACATGACTACTATCATAGACTTTTTGTGATGTTTAGAAATTTATAACTAAATATTAATTAAAAAAGAAAACGTCAATTTTTTTTTGACTCTCTATTAATCCTTTATAAATGTGATTAGAGTTCGAGCATCATGATTGAGACTTAGAGCAGGTAACAAGTTGATTGTGAGTGTGCCAAGACTAGGTGTTTGATCAAAATATAGATTTATAAGACCAAAAATGGAAGGAGAAATTAAATATGGAATTAAAAAATTTAAAACACTATATTATACTCATTTTAATCAATTTTATCTAATAAAACCTTTTGCAAGCAGTGAACTTGATTACCATTTCACCTAGAACATCAACTTGCAAACTAGACTAATTAGCCCATGAGATATTTTCCAAACATGAAAATAAGTATGGAAATAATGAAATTATTGATCCAACATCCTATACAGTTAACATAACCAACTGGTACATATGGAATTGTTCAAAATGGAGCAAAACATGTAGGGTGCACATATTGGTAGGCAAAAAAATATAGTCAACTTCATGAGGATGGTTCATAAAGCACAAGTCACCATTATTAAAAATATTGTAATAAAAACTAGGGTATTTTAGTTTAATTTCACCTCCCCATGTTGTTTGATCTATAACTTCCCCTACTGGCTGTACCAAGTAAACACTTGAAGACTAGTTATGTGTGCCTAGAAGGATGAAAATGAGTAGAATAGTTTTGGGCCAAAAATGATAGTTATAGATAATCTAAAAAATTTAACTCATATTCTTAAATCTTAAGGGAAATTATATGACCTTCTCCCATATGGCATAGTTCCCCATGGGCCATACAAGTGCCAAACTACCCTTTCATATGAAGAACCTGACACTTTTTAGTTATAAAAGTTGATTAAGACCTATTAAGACACATTTTAGATGAAATAATCCTTTTTAATATTCATATTTACCAAGGAGGCCATATAACCTTTTAAATTCTCTATTTATGATCCCCAAAATGACTCAAAATGACAAATGGACTAAAAGACTAATTAACCAAGGATAATATGATATGGAATAACATAAAAAGACATATAATACATATTATGACATAATATTATACCAAAAAAAACCTAAAAATAAATTTTTTACCTATAGGTTCCCCAATTTGACCTATAGGGTCAAATTTGGTTAATAAATTGGTGACTCATAGGGGTAGTATGCATGTTATACTAAGTAGACTAGTAACCTTATTAGTCCATTGGGATTAGGGATTCATTTGAATTTTGAGACAAAAAAGAAAAAAATTGACCATTGACCATAAGGATTTGATCAAGACAAGACCACTTGACTACCTCAACCACACAAAACAAAGGACACATACCAAATAAAACAAAGACACCAAAAAGACATACATGTGCTGAAAGAACTTAGGAAAAAATAGGAAGAAAATAACTAAATACAACTAAAAAATAAGTATACCTCCCTTTATAGGATGAAAATTGAAGTTTCTTACATCATCTTCTTCTTGAGATGAATCATGGTGCCCAGCATGGTTCTCTTTAGATTGAACACTTAATATATCATACCTACTTCTTGGCACCTCAATTGTTATTCTCTCGGGTATACCATCTTTGGATAGGTATCCAATGTAAAATTATTCCTCTTGGCCTTCTACACATGCCTCATGTTGCTACCCACTCTTCATCTCATGATAAACTTAAATCCTCTTTGTAGGCATGATCTCAAGAGTAGTTTCTTGTTCCTTAGCAGATTGAGAAAAATATAAAATTGTCATAACCTCCAAAGGGTGATGCAAACCCTATTATTTCTCATCTATAACATGTTTAACAATGTCATATTACTCATCATCACTTGTCATCATCTCTAATAAAATAGTAGACCTATTGAGAGACTCAAACTCATTGCAAATGTTTTAAAATTGCTACCACAAGTCCTCATCCTCTTTTTGATTAACATCATGAAGGGGAACCACAAGGTAAGATCCTTAATTTTCTTCTTTAGAATCAAAAATGAATTCATCCAAGACTTCTTATTTGACATAAGGAAGGCATTCTTCATCATCAACCAAACAAGAAGACTCAACACAAAGACTCACCTCTTCTTCCACACTTAGGACCTCTTGAGGGATCAAAAATTATGTCTTGGATGTCATAATCTAATATTTCTTCTCAAGGCTGCAATATCTTCAATCTCCTTCTCTTTCTTGGTGATGCCAAGACTAGGCATCTTGAAATCTAGTGACGTAGCCCAATAAGGATGCCAAAGATTTGTGCTTTCTTCAATCAAGAGTTATAAATTTTCATTAACCAACTACTCTTATTTAGGTTCCCATACCCTAGGTCCATCAAGTGAAAGGGTGATGGGATGAGGAAAATATGAATTATTTGGTGGAGGTGGAACATAGGGCTCAAAATTAGGTTGAGAATGAAAATTAAGAGGCTATTTTGGGTGTTCTTGGGGAAGGGGAGGTAGACCTTGGGCTAAGATATCTTGGTTATCTTATTAATAGTTGATAATTACTTCATCCACATCTGATTTAGCTTGAAAATTTTCTTAAATAGGGTTATATGGGTTGTGTTTAGGCATATGATCTTCTTTGGGGTCTAAACCTTCCATCACACCTTAACTTAGCAACTTCATCTTTGACTCTAATTCTTTAATTTGCTTGGCTAGGTTCTCTTGGAAAAGTCTCTCTTGAAGTTAATAGGAATTTTCATGAGGATGAGGAATAAAAGAGGGATAACATGGAACATTAGAGGCTTCTTGAGTAAGGGCGGGAGGGACTTGCATAGAATAAACATCATTCTTAACTTCACACTCCTTAACAATGACTCTATCATCTTTATTTCCCCATGATTCCACTATCTTACTCTAGCTTAAGATGTTAATACTATAAGTCTTTTCTTGAGGTGGTGATGCAAATAAAGGAGTGGATGAAGTGTTTAAGGAACATGGAATCTCCTTAAACTTGGATTCTTCACCTTGTCTCCAACTTAGAATCTCATATCTAGAGGTCTTTTTTTGAGATTAGGATGTAATGAGAGAGGGAAATGAAGGTTTATATTTTAATTAATTTTTTGATTAAATGGACTATTTCATATTAATATTATCCAACTCAATCTACCTATCAATATTTGCTTCAAAAACAAGGTTTCACTTTTAGACTTTATCTTTAAATTGATGGGGAAAAGGATGAATTTGGTAAGCTTGATTGGGCTCATGAATAGGGGTAAAATAGGAATAATAGGAATATTAATGAAGTTGATATTAATTTTGATAGGTTTGGTGAGGCTACCTTTAATTAATTCTTAGCTTATCCTCTAAGGATGAAATTAGGCCACTCACATCTAACATCTCCCTTGTGAGCCTTTGCCAATTGGCTCTCTCAATAGATACCCACTCTCTTTTGACTAGATCTAATGAATATCTCAAATTATTAATAATATTATTAGGAACCTCTTTAACATATCCCATTTTTGTGTTAATACCTAACATATACCTCTCATATACCAAAAGATATTACTCGCAAGTGGAAATGGATTGACTTGAGAAGTGACTAGGTTGACTAGGAGAAGCAAGATATTGAGGAGGCTGATTTTAGGTCTGATACACTTCATTAAAATACTAAAATGGGTAATATTGGAGATGATGAATATCATATTTAATATGGTAAGGATAAATACAAGGATGATTAATAACTTGTTCTTGTTGATAAGGAATGCCATAAGCTTGAAATGTCTCACCAACTTATGTAAAACAAAACTCAACACCAAGGTCAGCCATGAAAATTCACTAGGAATAAAGTGCATAATTAATGGTCATAAAAAATCTTCAAGTAGAATACCTAGGTTTCTTGACCATCTAATGTAACTTTAGAGTCATCATTGATGCTTGGATAGATGTGTCCAAAGGCTGATTGTTAAAAGATGACACCAAAAATCTTTCAACTTCTTAGACTAAGATTCCCATTAGGCATGAACAAAACTATTTTAACTTGGATTTTCAACCTTTAAGGAGATTCATAATATCTATGTATCCAATTGGCATAATGTAAATACCTCTGCATAAAGATGAGGTGAATCTCTAGATAAGGCTAGCTCCCTTGATGTACCACTTTGGATCACTACTATACCTAAATGTTTGGGGGGTGGGAAAAGGAGAGAGATAACTAAAATAAAAATATTTTAAGTGAGGTGATACACCAAATATATTGATTAATTTTAACCAGCTCCATGTTACACTTGAAACCAAGAGACTAACCAAACATACACTTCTCTAATCTACACCTCACATCAATATTACATTATGAGGTTATGGATGAATATTTAGGCTAGGAAGAATAGAAAAGAGGAATTAAATGATAATAATGAATATAATAACTAACTAAACCTTGAAACTTCCTATAACACTTCACATGCCCTATAATAAGAAGCTTTCGAACTACAAATAGATGATAGAATGAAACAATCATGCTAAGGAAACAAGAGTTATCACTTATGAAAAATTTAAAAACTCCAAATGAACAAAATAATAATAGTCAAGGAAGAGGTAAAAATAGTATTATTATTGACAAAAAATTATGAAAATGATCAAGGCTTCACCATACTCAAGTGGAACATAAGTTACAATGGCCAAAATGGCTAGTTCTTATAAAACTTGAGAGAAAGAGGTGAAGAGATAGGTCCAAGGGTCACAAGGAACATTTTAAATCTAATAAAATTATTTAATTATGTATTTTAAGAGTATTTTGGATGAACCATGAAATGTTATGAAGTAAAAGTGTCCATACAAAGCATGAAACTCTTCCAAAGTGGAATATAACTCCTCATTTTGGCTCAAAACATTTCCTTCATCATTTGGACCTATTTGAACACACCAAAAATAATTATGGATAGGTATAATTATTTTAATGAAGGGTAAGGATTTAAATCATGCCTTTCCATGCATTATTTGTTTGATTGGTCATCTAGAATCATATAAAAAGGAGCTATCATTGCCTATACTCTAAAAAACTCCTCTTTCATGCACCCTGCACACTTGGCATCAAATTTGGCATCATTATTACATGTAAATACATGTAATTTAGTGTATTACACATTTAAAGACCCCTTATTTCCTTAGAAGAATTAGGGAAACCTTAAAAATGCTCACACTTAAAGTTCTCAGCCTTCTCACCATTATGTTCACTATGCTAGCTTTGACTGGGTGAGATGAAGCTATTTATTTGAACACTTACAAGTTTTTAAAAATAATTATATGTACATATTGAGTTATTAAAATTCATAATATTCCTCCAAACTTGATTTCATCTCTTGAAACCTCCTTTAGCTTACAAAACACACAAAATAGTCAAAATTACCATGTTTTGTACCATGTCCATACAATTCCATACAATCCAAAAGGGTGGGGAGTAGACTAACAAATTACTATACAAGTTAAAGTCATAATCATAGTCAAAATTGTTCATTATGGTATCTTTATATCTTCATCTTCCCAATTGGGTCACTAACAAGGGTTTACAAAGGTTTTAGGTCTATTTTCACTCTTAAGCATTATTCATGCAGATTTGACTTTCAAATTGAAAAAAAATATCACTAATGTGATGTTAAATGACCCTATAAACATCTAAAATTTCCTTTAGTATAAATTAAAATCACCAAGGGAGGTATGAGCATTTGAAGCTACCTATTCAAGCTTGATTCCTCATTCCCACAAGCTTGAGTTTGTCCTTGAGTCAAAAATGGCCTTATTTGTGTTTTCTATACATATAAATGGTTTTAAAACATATTATATGATCCCAAAAAAATGCCTAAATTTATTTTAAATCATATCCAAAGCTATAAATGTGAATGACTTTCTATTTGGCTTTAGGCCTAAGCATCCTCAATAGGCTTGCCTGCAACCCTTATGCTATAGGCCATATAATTAGACTTATTTGAATTAAATAAGATTTAAAACATATATTGTGACTTAAAAAACATGTTTCAACAATTTTTAAATCTCACTTCATGCTAAAAATGGTTTTGACCTTCCATTTGGGTACTATGTGAAAACTTACCAAATAGGCTTAACTGCAACACTAGTCACCTAGGCCACTTTATTGCATTTACCCATTTTTTTAATGGTTTATAATGTTTTTATAGATTATATAAAACCTATCAGACCTTTTTTCAAATTCAAAACAACCCCTAGTTCACCTTATCACCTCCCTTCTTCAAACCTGCCAACCTATGCACAAGGGAAAGTACCCTTTATTTGAGAAAAAATAGAGGATAATTCCAATGTTATCCTAAAAAAATTGATATTTTATGGAATTATAAAATTGGTGAGGACATATCACACAAAAAATCAGTATCTTATCATGTTATTTGACCTCCCAAAT
Source organism: Torreya grandis (assembly GCA_037957365.1). Taxonomy (NCBI): domain Eukaryota; kingdom Viridiplantae; phylum Streptophyta; class Pinopsida; order Cupressales; family Taxaceae; genus Torreya; species Torreya grandis. Next base: position 694,495 of record JARHVA010003849.1, read on the forward strand.
GCTCAAAAAGCTAAGATAGACCTACCAGCCAAGAAATGTGTGAAGGAAATTTACCTTAAACTATGTATTTCATGTTTAGATCTCCCTTTTATATTTTATTTATATTATTAAGGAATATAAATAATTTAATTTTCCTTATGGAGGTGTCCCATCCTATATTCATTACTACAACATTCCATTTTACTTCCCCATATAATTGCCTAGTCAGGACTGAGTGTCACTTGACTGTGTTTTGTATTGGAAGGGCACCTATACGTTCATGATTGTATGATTTATCTTGGGAAAGGTGATAATAAACTCATCATTAGTAACTTTTAATAATTATACACCTAATTTAACCCATTTTCTCATGTTTGGTCTATTCCCATATCAAGGACCATCACCCCTTAGTTTACTACCTTTCCCAGTCAACACAGTCAATTATGTTGGGCAAGATGAAACCCTATAGGTGTATTTATATCATTTATGATTTTATTTATGGTTTTTAAATTATCATTGAATATATATACACCATATATACTATATTCATTAATTATAGGCTTGGAAAGAGGTCCATCCCTTAAGGTGTATAGTCTACTCTCCATAGTGACCCTACAACCAGCCTGTAGGTGTTAGATGGGGTTATATCCTACATATTGATCTTTCTGGGTAACCATTAAACACAATTTGGTTAATTTTCACCATATTAGACTTTTTAACATGAAAAAAATCCTATATAACATCACCTATAATCTATTCTTAACCTACTGTCTGCCTTCCCTGTTGTAGGTGAGTATTTTCTTGATGGGAAACTTGTAGGTGTAAATGAGGCTTAAAACACTACATGTCCACATAATATTGATGATATTATTATCTATTTGGTATCCATTTTACTCCATAAGGACATAAAAACATAATTATATTCCATGTTTTCTCCCTAGTATACCAATGGTCATTTAAGGGTTCAAACCTATAGAATTTACTACCTAGAAAAAATGGTTCAGGGGGCATCTTTGGACCTTATAATAGTTGACTTCCAATAATCATATTATAACCAAAATTTTACAAGTTATTTTAATTTATATATACTAAAAATTAGAACAATAGTATACACCAAACCTTTGATTACTATATTATATAATCCTGTCAAAAAAGTGTTAGACCTCTACTTTTATAATTTAGGAAAAGTAGGCATGAACCTGTCATTAGACCTTTGGAAGGTGGTTTCCAAATATAATATCAATTTATTATCTCAATTGAGTTTTCCATGGTATACTTAACACACTAGGACTTTAATAATTGTTTGATCATATGCTTAAACACTCCAAAGTGACTCCTTAGCTAACACCACCTGTAGGTAGACACTGTCATATATAGGTAGTAAAGGTAATAGTTGGCAGTAGATATGGATTTACATACTTGTGACCAATTTTAATATTTTAAAGGTTTGTAAGTTTACAATTATCACTATAAAATACTAAATAGCTTATAAAAACTCCATTCCACCATGAAGTCATCTCATGAGGCTCTTGTAGTTGCATATTAATGGTTGCCTAACTATATATGTTATACATGACTGCTATCATAGACTTTTTGTACTATTTGGAAAGTTAAAAATGAATATTAATTCAGATAAAACATGTAAAACACATTTTTACTCTCCAATAATCCCTTGTAAAACATAATTAGAGTTCAAGAATCATGATTGAGACTAAGAACAGACAATAAGTTGATTGTGAGTGTGACCAGAATGGATGTTTGATCAAAATATGGAGTTATAAGACCAAAAATGGAAGGATATGGTATATATGTAATTATAAAATTTAAAATACCATATTATAATCATGTGACTCAATTGCAAATAATACAACATTTTGCAAGTAATGAACTTGACTACCATTTCACCTAGAACATCAACTTGCATACTAAACTAATTATCCCATAATATATTTTAAAAACATTAAAATAAGTATGTAAATCATGAGAGGAAGGATAAAAAATCATTTGGAGTTAACATAACCAAATGGTTTGTATGAACTTGTTAAAAATGGAGAAAAACTTGTAATGTGCACATATTGGCAAGCAAAGAAACATAGTCAACTTCATGAGGATGGTTCATAAAGCACAAACACCATTCTCAAAAATATTTCAATGGAAATCATTTATTTTATTTTAATTTTACCTCCCCAATGAGTTTTATCTATAACCTCCCCTACTGGCCATACCAAGTACACATCTAAAGACTAGTTCTATGTGCCTAGAAGGATGAAAAAGGAGTAGAATTGTTTTGGGCCAAAAATGGCATTTCCATAGAATTTCAAACATGGAAATAAGCTTGAAGAAGCTGAAGGGGCATTATATTAACTTCTCCCACATGGCACACTTCCCCATGGGTTGTATAAGTTCCAAACTCTCATTTTTTCTCAAGAAAACTACCCTTTCTTCTGGAGAACCTACCACTTTTACATTATGACAATTGATTAAGACCTCTTAGGAAACATATGACATGAAATAATCTTTTAGAATATTCACATTTACCAAGAAGGCTGTATAACCTATTAAATTCTCTATTTATGACCCCCAAAATGACAAATAGACTAATTTACCAAGGCTAATATGATATGAAATAACATCAAAAGAAATATAATACATCTTATGACATAATATTATACCCCAAAAAAACCTAAAACTCATGTTTTTACCTATAGGTGCCCCAATTTGACCTCCAAGTTCAAATTTGGTCAACATTAACTAGATCACATGCTTTCTTGTCGATAAGAAAGTAGTTAAACTCAAAAATTTTAAAGTTAGTACTCATAAAATATATTATATGATCACATCCATCCATTTTCTACATAAAAATTGTAGCTATAGTATGATCTGAAGCAAAATAATAAAGGTAAAAGTCTTTAAATAAATCTGGACTTATCATAACTAGAGCTTGTGTAATTTCTTCTTTGATGTCTTTGAAATCCTTCTTGGTCTCTTCGTTCCACATGATCTTGACATATTTCTTCAACATATCATTCAATGGTTTTATAATCTCTATAAAACTATAAATCAACTTTCTCACAAAGTTGATCTTACCAAAGAAAGACTTTAATTCTTTCTTACTATTAGAAGGTTCTATCTTTGATATGGCTTCTACTCTATCAGGATCTATAGAGATCCCTTCTTTTGTTATAACATGTCGTAAAAAATTTCCCTCAATAACATAGAAAATGTTTTTCTTAGGATTTAAGGATATTCCATACCTTCTACACCTCTCAAATACCTATTTTAAGTGCATCAAATGATCCTCCCTATTTTTATAAAAAAAAGGTCAAGTCATCCATGTAAATGATAATATACTTACTTATCAGCCCATGAAAAGCATGGTCCATTACTATTTTAAATGTTGGACCTACATTGATTAGCCCAAAGGGCATCAAATTATAGGTAAAAGTACCCCACTTAGTAGTAAATGTAGTTTTCATCATATCTTCCTTGTTTACTAGCACTTGGTTATAGCTTGAAAAACCATCAAGGAAGGACATCATAGCTAAATTAGAAATAATTTAAATTACTTGGTCAAGAGAAGGCAAAGGATAGTTATCCTTTTTAAATGATCTATTCATTTTTATAAAATCTATGCACAATCTAATTTCACCATTTTTCTTCTTGATATGTACAAAACTAGCTACCCAAGTGGAGTGCATAGTGGGAAATACAATATTGTCATCTAAGAGGTTATTAAAGTCTTTGTATATCAATGGTTCTAAAAATGGGTTGATATGTCTCTTCTTTTGTTTGAAAGGTTTGCAATGTTATTTTAAGGGTATTTACTAAGTTATGACTCTAGGATCAAATATTTTAAAGTCATCATAGGACCATGTTATTATATCCTTGTATTTGTTCAAAAAATATTTGGCTCTTTTAGATTAAATGCTTAAAGATGTTGTGTTAACCTTGAGGACCAAGGTTAACTATGTTTTAATTCTTCCCATTTACCTTCAGAATCTTAGTATCCTCAATCAATTTGTATTGATCAAATAATCTTTCTAAGGCAGTCACGCACTTAGGAATTTTATTGTCATTTAACTAAATAACCTTGTGATCGAGTCTACCCTCTTCTTCAAGAGTATTTTCATTTATATCATCTATGATATGAGACTCAAATGCTCTTGAGATATTCATAAATTCTATAATCTACTGATCATCATTAAACACTTACAAATGGCTAACATTGTTAGGGACTGAAGGATATGGGATCAAATCAATACTAAGGTTTTGGGAATCTTGTTTTGGCATGAGTTTAGCTATAGCTAAAGTAAGTTCATTTTCTACCTTATTTTCTTCCATAGGGATGGAAATAATGCTAAAAGCATCAAAATATTCTAGAAAATCCTAGACTCTAAATTTGTATCTCTTGAGATATGATAATTTGCATTGATATCTACTCCCAACTTGATTAACCACTAGTTTTGAATCACCCAAAACTAGAAGTTCTTTAGCTTTATGCTTGATTTCAAATTTTAATCCCAAGATTAAAGGTTCATACTCTACAATATTATTATAGGGAAACTAAATTTTGTAAACAACTTTTTGTTCTTTCCTAATAAGATTGGTGAGAACAATTCCTACTCTAGATCTAGACTTACAACTAGCACCATCAAAATGTAATTCAAACATTCTAGGAAAATCATGAGAAATTTTAGAGTTGCATACCTTAGGGGTTTCAAGAGTGTAGACACCTAATTATAAGTTAACCATGTTCACCCTCTCATTAGTTGCATTATATTCAGTAATCATGTGATTCATCTTGGGCTCCTTCTCGATTCTAATCTGATTGGGGACCCCCTTCCATATAAACCGCATATATGAAAAATTAATAGAAATGTAACCATTTAGATACCTTATCTAGTCTCTACTCAGTAGCATCCCATAAGCATAAGGCATATCCACCACTTATATGCCAATGAATTGTTGAACCCTTAGATCTAAAGTAAGCTGTATGTAAACATTCAATAATTCACCAATTACTTTGACTCTTGATTTATCTAACTGAGTAAATAATATATTAGATTTGATGGGAGTCAAACCAAGTTGTTCATAATTAATTTCAAGTATGATGTTTGTAGATGCACCTAAATCTAGTAAATAATTATGTAAATTAATACCAAAGATTTTGATTGTAAGCAAAAAAAGTGGAACATCTACTTTATTCTTGTGTATTGATATATTGGCATGTGCAAAATTTTATGTTTTAACAAGTTTTTTGGACAAATATTCCAACAAAAAATATCTTTTTTCTATGATTTGGGTTAACTCATGCAAGGTAATGTTAGCTTTGATCTTCTTCATGTCATCAACTATGTTATATCTAGTCATATTAGGAGAATTAGAAACATTATACTGTTTTTAGAAGTAATTCCCTTTGGAGTTTTTGGATTTGTGTTTGATGTGGTATCAAGAGTTTTGAAGTTTTTTGGTGGAGTTTAAGTAGTCAATGGTTTCTTTTATTCATTATTTCTCAAAGGGTAAGTCTTATTTAGAAATTGCTAGAAAACATGAATCTCTTTAAGAACATCTTCAGCTTCATTTTCCTCTTGAAATGGGAAATCAAATGTCTCCATCATGAGATTTGAATCAAATGACCTTGAATAATTATATGTACATACAGCCCAATATTTATTAGGAACAACTTCAAAAATATCACTCTTCTTGAAAATCTTCAAAATCATTGAAAAATTTAATACAATCTACTTCACCATGCTTTGAAGTAAAATGAACTCTACAATAGTTAGGTTAAGTAACATTAACAATATTTATATCAATCACATTATTTCTATAAAATGACTCCTTTTTTATTGTAACTATCATTTTGAAACCTGTTAGTGGGTCTATTAAACTTTTGGAAAGAGAAATTCTTACTAGAGCTTTTCCTAGCATTACCTACTTGTTTTTATAGATGAAGTTAGTGCTTAGTTTTTGAACCATTTTAAAGATAGAGTAATTATCATTATTGGGTATTAAATTGTGTATTGCTATTGGCTATTGGCATCAAAACTCTCTGGTCTTGTTGATGGGATCCACTAGCAACATTATTCACAAATCCTATGTTTTGGCCAGGATGAGAATGGCTTAAGGGTAATTAGTTTAAAACTAAGAATTTATTTAAAGTAGGAATATTTGGATTGAAATTAGAAATGTAATTTAGAATAGGCAAATTTTAATTAATAGTAGGAATGTTATACACCATTTGTTCCTAAGGTTGCATCTAGTCATCAATGATCACAACTTTAGTATAAGCTAAGTCTAATATAATAATTATTTGAGTAGATATTTTGAGAAAGACAAAATTCATGGGGTCCAAAGAATATTTTTAGATCTATAAGGCTAAATCCTCATCATGTTTATAAGGATCTATGGTTTTGCTAAACATTTTTTGGAATCTAGCATTGAAGGCTTGTATAGGCTCATTGGAATGTCTTTTAACTATGATGAATTGCTAGTATAGGATACATAGAATGATAATTTTACAAAATTGATCAATGAAAGACATTTTAAAAATCAATCCAAATTTCAATGTAGTTCTCAAGGAGGTTTATGAACCATTCATATGTAACATCTTTGAATGTAAATGGGAGTAATCTGCATGCTACATCTTTGTGAACAACATTCAAAAGTCTTAAGGTAGCTTTAGATCTTTTAATGCATTATTCAGTGGTTACAACACCATTATGACTAAATGTAGGCAAATAATTTTTAGGATTATGAGGGAGATCATGTACCATACCTAGTACATTGATTGAAGAACCACCTAACTAAGCCATACCTTGATAGGGGTTGAAAATAGGGGTACCTTGAATTAGTGAAGTTTGCTGGGATTTTGAAAGTCTATGTTTACCTTTGTCATATTTTTCTCTTCTATGAAATTGTAATGAGAGAAAAGGAACTCTTGTTTTTGAGCATGACTTAGTTCTTATCCTTGGCAATTTTAGCTTATGAGCTTTGAATCCTATTTGAAATATGATGTGCCAACCTTATCTTTGTAAAGAACAATGATTAGATTATAAAATTAAACAATTTTTTCACAAATTTGTGTAAAATTTGATAAATGACAAAAATATTTAACTAAGTTAGCTCAAAGATGCATCCAAACACATAGGTATGAATGATCTTTACATGATTTAGTTTAAATAAACTTAGATCTGTAAAGAATTAATCAATATTTTGTACAAAATTGATGTTACTAACCTCAAACCCATTGAATTTAAAAATTTAAATCCATCTTAACCATAATATTTCATGAACCTATAAAGAACATCTATCTCTATCTAAATAATAACAAAGATTGGTCTGAAACCATAAAGATCAGTAATCTTTACACAATTATGCTAAACTAAACATAAATATGCAAAGAATACACTGATATTTGATCAAAAGATACTAAAAATAATAAAGATACTACAAATATACAAATATTTAACTAATGCCCTCTTTCTATCACCAATGAAGCCCATTCCTTGTTGATGCTTGTAAATATATCAAAGGTGGTTAAGAGTGTTTAAATAAAACTTATCATTTCTAAATTCTAGGAATTCAATGCATGAGTTTCCTATTGTGATAATCCTAATATCTTTGGTAGAATAGAGGCAAAATAAATAAACTATTTCACAAACTTATATTAGTTGGTGGTTGGGAACCACCATGGCCTATAGTTATCTTTTCAAATAATGAAGTAATCTGGACTGATAGTAGTGAATTATGATCAAAACTAAGTTTAAAAGATAGTCCATGATGAGTATTCACAATGGAAATGTAAAATAGAGTGAATTGGTTAAAAAAGGAGCAAAAGGAAGGGTAAGGCAAAAAAGAGATATTTCTGATCTTTGATTTAAATATTATGATAAAGTTATAATTTTATCTGAACATGCATTTAACCAATATGTAACATGAATTAGCATAATCTCAAATCCTCGCACATTAGGAAAAAAATCTAAGGAAATTATATAAATATGAAAATAAAAACTAGGCTTACTTTAATACTTTTACCCCTATAAGTAAATAGTGTTAACCCAAATACAAGAAGAGAGAAGAAAGAGAAAGAAACCTAAGAAATTTTAACTAATCTAGCATTAACACAAATTAGTAGCTCTGCATTCAAAGATACACATCCATAATCCATAATAACCATTAAAATCTAAAAATAAGACTAGGCAAATAAAAGAGAAGCCATGATAGAAATTCACAAAGCAAATATGGACAAACTTTGTAGAATTCCTTGCTTATATTAATTTACTCAAAAGATGTACATAATTTTGGCTCAAAAACTCATTTTTCTTCTACATTTGAAAATACCTCTTTATATATACCGTTCATGAGGTATTCTAGTTAGTCATGTCAAATATTAAGAACAACTATCCTTTCATAATCCTTTAAGAACCTTTTAGACATTCTAAAGATGACTAACCTATAAGAAATGTTATTTACAAGTTACACATGCCTTTACAAAAATAATATTCTATTTTCAAAAAGATACAATGTCTTTATACAATATAATATCCTAATTCAACTGGATTGACTTTGGGACCTTTATGTTGATGCAGTTTTCTACCTTCCTTGTAAGATCTTCATTTTATAACATTGTTCATTGATCAGCTAGATATCAATGATAGGTCCCATGAATAATTCCTTTTCTTCATCATATAGGCCCTTGAGATCCCTCTCATCCATTTCTAAAGTTTACTTGATGCTCCTAACATCTCTTATATTTTCCTTTGATGATAAAATTAGGTCCATGATCTTTTTGTTATCAGCCCCTATTCTTCCTTGTCCTTGACTCTTCACTTCTTACCTGAATTGAGTTATTTTGTGTTTGAACTCCTCATTAGTGATAAGGTCCAATAGACTAAGTGTGGTAGTCACTTTGACTAGTCTATCCAATATGTGCAACATATTATCCTCTTACTATTTGAGGTCCTTAGAAATGTCCTCCATAAGCCTAGACTAGTTACTCAGGGCCTTGATCTTATTAGTTAATATAACCATAGCCATATTAAGGTGGGCTAGGTTGACTATCCTAAACTCAAGGGTTTTATTTTTAGTTAGGAATTTGATCAAACCCTTTACTTGGTAGCTCAAATCCTACCATTGGCCAACTTTTCCTATAGCCATGGTGTTTTTTTTATTCACTACCTCTTGCTTGGTTTTGACTGACTTTAAATAATTAAACAAATAAACCATGGTGTCCTTAAATTATCTAAATATATCTTATTAGATTGACAGGATGAATTATTCTTTCAAATTCTTGTTCTACTACAAGATTCCCTTGATCATTATTTATAACTGATATGACTGATCTTGAGCCATTTCAAGAACATTGTCTTCAGATATCATGTCCTAGCCAGGCCTTTGTCCTCCAACTAGAGTTAATATAAAAAAAGGTTCCACTTTTTGGAAAGTGAACTCCTCTCAACCAACCATGGATTTCTTCAATGTTGGCCTCTGCAAACTAGTAGTTGTTGGGTTAAATTTAAAACATACTAAGGATTATATTACCTTCAAAGCTAGAGCTTCCATTTATGTTTCACTTGAATCTCCTGGATCAACCATCCTCTTTTCATCTTCCTTTTGTAGATCTAGGATCTATGGCTTAACCTATCCATGAAATAAGATATCGATGGACTTCATCATATCCCATAGATGTTGTGCACTTGGTATCTTTTAAAATTTTCCATAGATGAACCATTATGGAATGGTTGGACCATGAATTAATTTTCCTTCACTAAAGATTTTAACTTAACTGAAAGTAGGAGTGAAAGTTACCTTGGGCTTCTTTGACTTCACTAGAATAATGGTAAACTCAGATTCTATTTTGGGGGTGTCTATAAGAACTAGATCTAACACTTCCTTCCCCTTCTCTTCTTTTGTCTCCTCATTTCTTCATCTTTAGACTCATAGGATAATGATAGCATTTTGATTGCATCTTTAGTGGTTTCATTAGGGTCCAATGTTACTATGTAAAATTCTTCCATAGGTGATCCTTATTTGTCTATTTGGGATAAAGATGATGTTGTCTCATTAGACCTTCTCTCTTTTGGCCTTTTCTTAATGTGTGCCTCTGGACTAGACTCTATTTATAGTTGGGCTGGTAGAGGTTTAGAAGGTGTAACACTCAACAAATGGTATTGCCTTAGCCCTAACTACCATCTATCATTGCTCACTTTTTGTTCCCTCATCATCCTAGCTTTTAGATTGATATTATATTTATTTAATATCCATGTGACCTCAGAGAATGAAGATGCTTTGGTATACACAGGGTAAAAATGACCAAGCTAGTGATCATAAGGTATATTCATTCCCCTGGCCTTTAAATGACCCTTAACCCTTCAATGGGGATCCCACTACCTTAGCTCAAAATTTGAATATTAAAGGAGGTCCCATGTTTGGAAGTAGCCTCAATACTGTCCCATGATATGAACACATTTATACCAATGGTTATGGGGATGGTGTGAAGCAATCCTTTCCTTTTGGTATTGAAAATACCATCTATTCCATAGTATATTTGGTAAACTACTTCTTGATTTGAAAGCTTATTTGGCACATGGACTGGTATTTTGAGGTGAGTGCATTGGGTTCCCTCAATCCTAATGATTGTACAATTAGCATAAAACTATATATCCCCTATGGCTTCAATATTTTTATTTATCAGGGGGATGACTCTCATCATTGGGCTCTTTGTGATGCCTCAATAATGGTGGATAAACACAATCACATATGAACTATACATGTTCCCTATATTTAAAAATGTGTAGCTTTGAATAGTATTGGGACACTATTTATGTCCTATCAGGTGACCATTCCCTAAAGTTAAGAATCTTTATTGTAGTAAGCAAGCCATCTGGAAGGTATGATATCATGTAGAATTGGTTCTTAGTTTTCTTCTTGATTGTAGAAAATTGTCTACTCAAATAGGTGCTGATTACTTCACCTAGAGGAGGGGTGAGTTGTTTCTCAACCATGAAATAGATTAAAGGGACCCAAATATTATCTACATATGTGGTGGAATGTTTCCCACATAGCCTTTTCATCATTATCATGATCATTATGATCCTAGGTCTGAATTGGCCAATGAGGATGTTGTTATTAAAGTTTGAAAACAATTGATTCTTAGAGTATAGCCATAGGACAAGGATGATTTTCAAATCATTATGTTTCACCTAGTTGTTGATTATGGTCATGTCTAATTGGGTATTAGGCAATTTTTAGTAGTTTTCACAATCTATTGGAGAAATGTAAGCAATCTTCCTAAAGCTATGTTCATGTACAATCATGCCCTTATCTATTTTACCATCCTCAAAAATGGAAGAAATAATATTTATATAGTGAAGTACCTCAAGCTTGCCTCTGCATAGTGTAGTCGTATCATCTAAATGGAAAACACATTGTAGTACCTTCTCTTTATAGACATGTTCTTCTCTTCCTTCCTCATAATGGTTGGTTGCTCCTTAGTGGTCAAGAACAACTTGGACCAATTGTTGTCTCTGGTTCTTGGAGCTATTACATCAAACTATGTGTCTTTGAAAATCTTCCCTACTTAATTTGAAGTTAAATATAACTCTACATCATCTCTAGAAATTACTTTTTTGAGCTACCATGGTTGTAATTCAATCAAATTGCCCACTCGTGGTCTATACATTAGCTCTAGATCAAATTGATCTTCCATAGACAATAATTCAACTTTCCTAGGCTTAATTATAGTGTTCATAGGGTGGAAATAGGGCTCTCATACTTGTTAAGGTTTTCTTGAAGGTATTTTATAGTGATTTAATTATGGAAGCTAGTCAAACTTACATGAGCTTTGTGCCTTGGATTTTATTTAGATCATGTATTTATACCTTTGCATTTCTTTGGGTCCATAAAATCTTCAACATTATCATTTTATGCTTATGTGGCTTCGATGTGGCATCATTATGTCTTTTTTGTGACATTTTTCTCATTAGTTTTTTAAAAAGTAACCATTGCCTTTTGAAAATTCCACCTTTAATTCAAATCATCTAATCATCCTTACTCAGATCAAAATGGATCATTGATCTCTATCTGAGGAGTTTAATGCCATTGGCCACTTTAGGATTTTCCTTGTGGTTTTGACACTTATCACCACCATGTTTATTCTAGCTTCATTTAATTATCAACCTTCATTTTGCACTATTGGATGATTTTCACTTGAGTGAACATAGTATGTTGATCTTGCTCTATTGGACTAACCCTTTTCTCCATGGACCACTAATTAGAATGTGTACACTTAGATACATACCATCAATATTAAGAAGATGCTCAATTTTTAATATTTGTCCTATGGTTGTGCCACTTCTCATTTCTTCATTTCATCAAATGACTTTTTGAATTTAAACCTTCATGATGCATCATCAATTTTTTTTTGGCTGGATCAACATGCTCCATCAAATCTTAATCTAAAGGGTTAAACACCATTAGATAATCAATGCTATTTCACTAAAATTGTGAAACTTGTCACCTTCTTGTTAGTCTTGGTGTCTTTGATTTTTCAACATTGATCTCACACCCTCAGATCATATTCAGCTAGCCAATTGTGCTCATTTGGATCATCTTTTGTTATGTACCATTAGATATTTAGTAGGGTTCCCATGATATTCACACTTATCATCTCCTTATTTTTTTGGGATCTATTGAAGTCTTAGATTAACTTGCATTATTATATCAATCTTTCCCAAAAACATATGTACCTTTGATCCTGTGGTCAATAAAAATATTAAGTTAGGCTTGGGTAAGTATAAAACACATGCTTAAAGTTTTGGACTAAGGTTTTATTCATGTTGATAAAAATTATAATAGCTTGGGTTAAAATTTTATGCTATGTCTTAAAAAACAATAAATTAGACCCTACGAATAATAAAATACTTGGCATAAAGTCTTAGCCTAAGGTTTTGTTGTATTAATAGTTAATATAAAAAACTTAGGATAAGGCATTAGGCTAAGTATATAACACAATAAAAAGGGACCCTGCATTTAGTAAGACTACGCCAAAAATAAAATAGACCAAGGGTCCATGAGACATAAGGGGACCAAGCATAAATTTTTTAGACTAAGGTTTGGTTAAGTTAATAAACATGATTAAATCTTAAGATAAAAATTGAACTAAGTCCATGGCATAATTAGTTGTTCCTACATAAAAATTTTCACCAAATTTAAATTTATTTCAAAAGAGTTTATGCTAGGGTAATTAGAATAAAAGTTTCAAAATGCTTAAACATGAATTCAATTTGATTATTTAATAGAACAAATGTTAATAAAATACTAAATTTACATTAAATCATGAAACCTAGACATTACTCATTGCAAATGGACTCTATTAACCCTACAGCCTGAAACACAAATGTCAAATGTTAGCAATTTTTAAAATAATATCAAATTAGAATCATGAATGAATATACCAACCAAACTAGGTGTGAATGATCTTCAAGAAAACAATAATGTGTAAATGTGCTGATGATAATTTGATCAAGGGGAATTATTAATTCATATCACAAATTTTTAAAATATAAAACAAGGGTCCCCATTTTTTAGGAATGGGGGTATGTTGATCTCAAGAGGAGTTTTGTTCCTACAATTTTTCTTTCTTTCTCTACTTCATGGATATATTGTACATGAGTGACTGATTAGGCCTTATCTCTAGGGCTCATATTATGGATATGTTACTTTATGTTTTTGGCTATTTTATCCCATAAATTCACCTAATGTGGGATATTCGAGTAGGTTCTCATGTTTGTTAGGTTATATAGATAGTTTTCATACTTTTCTTAGTTTGTCCTTTTGTGGATTTATTCCACATTTGTTAGTTGTATTTTTTCATGTATTTCCTTTCCTATTTATGCAAGGCCTCGCTTTTATAATAAGCAAGTTATTTTATTGATAATATACATTATTTCCTTTGTCTTTTCATATCATCTTTACAACTCTTCCAACTGCTCTTTTGATGCTTTTATTGTTATTGTTTTATATATTTGGCTTGGCATTATCTTTTTGATGTTATTTTCATAATATACCCTAGGTTTTGATGTAAGACAATATTTTTGAAATATTATATGTGTAAGCGAAACTAAAATATCTAAACTAAACTTTTTGTGGTAAAAAATAAAGAGAGGATAAAAATTATTTTATTTTTCTTTTACATTTTTTGAATATGAATATAATATAATAATTAAATTAAACTATTCTAATCTAATCTAATAAACAAAATAAAACCTCTAACTTGATCAACGGTGAGACCAAGTGAAACTATAGAAATTATTATTATAAGTATATTATCCTTAGGTATGATAACTCCTTGTTTGACAAATAATGACCCTTATAAATATTATATAAAAGGATGATAATAAAATAAATCAAGAGGGACACAATATTAAATAAATAATTAATAGAACAATGGATATACTGATCCACAAAGGCAAAGAACTAGTTGTTGATTTGTGAATTATTTTCTCTAAGCTTACATAGAATAACATGAACATGATCACAAACTAAAGAAAATAATATTCCAAAACTCAGAGAAGGTAGGTTGGGGATTTTTAAGACTCACAATATATAATCTTTAATGAAAATATTATATCTAAAAAACTATGAAAAATTAGATACTTATCAAGGAAGAAAGAGGTTGCATATGTTAGTTAACTAGAGCTTAAACTAATTTTATAAGAATAAGAGAGATAAAATTTGATAGATATAAATTTAGGGCTGAGTTGGGCCATCTAGGAGGTGAAATCAAGAGAAAATTAAGAAATACAACAAAAGACATGTAAAACAAGTAAAAATTGAATCCTAAGACACTAAATTTTAAAATGCATAAACAATGATAAAACCACTACCTTATGTAGGTGGTAAAGATGAAACTACCATAGTCAATTATGAAATTTCCATAGTCAATGACAAAATCCAATTAACATTATGAACCTACATATTATATAATGATATCTTCATAAACCACCAAGGTGTAAGCAATTCAAAGGAAAAGGTTATGTCACAAGATACATTAATTGTGTTAGGAAAACTAATGGTTTCATCATAGGAGAAGAAAAATGAAAAATAAGTAAAAATAACTCAAAACACATTATAATTTTAAACATAAAAAGAAAAAGAAAATCCATAAAATCTAAAATAAGGTAGAGATAATTTCTGGTTTGAGCATAAATAAATGGAGGTCCTTACATCATCATTAGATATTTATAGAAATGTTTCATTGTGTAAATTTTGGAGGCATACATATTACCCCATTGAGGATATGCCTCATGATGAATTGGTGAAGGAAAAATGGTGAATTGAAAATAAAAGGATTATTATAAAACTTACCTTACTTACCTATAAGGCATATTGAATCCAATAAATATGCCCTTGTGACCTATGAATATAAAGTGGGAATCAAGTATAGTTTTAATGAGAAAGTGAAAATCATGTCAATTAATTAAAGCATGTACAAGTGAAATAAACATGTACATAGGGTTTGGGTTACTACCTCTTGGGTTTTCTTTTCATTAACAATGTTTCAAGTGCTAAAGTGTAGCCCCAATAGACTAGTATGTTGGCCCTTCATGCAAGCTTATGATCTTGTGTGCTTACCTAAATTGCACAGTAAGAGACTGATTCCCATGGGTTATGTTACATAGTAACATATTAGTCATATTATTGATTTTGAATTTATATCTAATTTAAAGTTACATAGAAAAAGAAATACACTACTTTGGTCCTTGTCTTATCAAGATGAATAATTATAATTACATAAATAAATGCCATAGAGTTCAAATATTATTATGAAAGTTTGAAAAATAAAAGTTGTATCAACCTCATGATGAGATACACCTACAAGTTACTCATCAAAAACCTACAAACATATACATAAATATCATTCAATTAGAACATTAATATCAAAACTAATTTTAGTATCTAGAACTCTATATTATATTTTAGTAGGGTGATATCCAATATTCATCACTTTACAATGATTTCATATAGGGTTATTTATACTTGTTTTTCCCTAACCAAGTAGTTATAAAATAAATGACCTAAGTGATTGGCCAATGAACTCTCTATGAACTAAGAGTCATGGTAGTATATTAAATATTTTTTCCTATGGACCTAGGCCTTTGTGCCACCTATATACTTGTTCTATGATAGAGACTCGCTACCTTGTACCTATTTATTTGTGGGTTAGTGAAAAAATCATGATAGATAAGGTCTATATGGCCCTTGAGAATCACTCCTTAATAATCTCCCACTTCTCATGGGCTCCCTAAGTCTTTCATTGTTATTCCAAGTCCCATGTTCTTGGGTCCCTCATAGTTATATCTCATTTTTGACTAGGTCTTCCTAAGTTGGTTCTTTTTCACCCTTGTCCTTTCATGCCTCACTATTTCCATGCCATGGTCTTGTTATGCCAATCTAGTTCTATACCCTAGTATCTTTATGCTATACTTATTTCATACTATGTTAGTTTTGTGCTAAAATACCAAAATACTTAGGCAAAAATTTGGGGTTCAACATCACCCCACACTATGATCTTAGTCCATCCAAGACTAAGTATTGATTTTAGGCTTTGCCAAAAATTTAGACCCCATTTATTCAATCTAATTCTTGTCGTTATCCCAATGTAAAAATGTGTCGAGTAGATTTATAGCTATTTCTTCAATGGCCACTTTAGATTTATTCATCTCTCTAGGTTGGTCAAAATTCTCATTGGCCTTTTTGACCAATTCATCTAGAGACATGCTTGTATCCTTATAAACTTATTATAATGTTAAGAATTTACCAATAACCTATTCTTAGAGGGATGAAATACTAGTATTTAGTTACTATTGATGCATTTTTATTTTCTCTTCCATAGTTTTGACATCTTTGAATGCCTTCACATGCTCGACATATTCCTTTATTAAGAGGGAAACATCTACCATCTGATACCTCTAAGATTCTTTTGCATGTAGATGATCCTCCAAGATTTTATTTCATTACACCAATATTTCAAAAATCCCATCTAAGATGGGGATGACTTCCCCAAATCTTTTGAGGGTATGCTTACACACTTATACCACCTTAAAAAATTTCTATGCTAATACCAAGGCATCATTCCTTGATGTAGGATATTTTTTTAATCACTTCAAAAGGAAATTCACTAAGCTATCTAATTTATTTATGGAATCCCTATCTAAAGGCACTCCATCTACTAATGCTATATCTTAGCCCAAAATTTACTTGCATAAATTCAAAGTTTTAACCTTGGCCTCTATGGCCTCATCTGTTTGATATTTCAAAAAAATCTCTTATTCCATGAGTGCATTCTAAGAAACAACCTATTTTTCATAAATATCCACCACCTAGACATGTTTATTATTTTCATCATGTGTATTAGAATCTAAAAGTATATTATGGTACACAACTTCAAAATCTGTATTCAAAAATGCAGTGTTGGCTTACAAAGGGGTGATAGTTTAGGGATCAACCCATAGTGGGGGTAGAATTATTATATATTAAATACCTAAGAGGAGGTTATCTAGATGGAGCTCAAAATGGCACTCCTCATTGTACATTTCAAATAGGAAAGACATTTTCTACCTTGTGTCAAGGGTTAAATATTGAGGGAAGAAGTGCATCCATAATTATAGAATCCTATTAGGGACACCCATTTGATATTGATCATGCAAATTGGTGGATACATAAATTAAAGGTAGTTATCCCTCAGACCTAATAGGCTCCTTTACCTTGTTTGGGTCATGCTCTAAAATCTTAACCTCTATATTAATAGTTAAAAAAGTGCTATCAATAGCCATTCCACTTATCTACTAAACATCATCACCATCCTCCTCTTTGCCAAATGGACTCCTAATGTCCAATGGTGAGTCTTCAAAGCTGGCATCCTCTTTTCATGATAAGGAGGGTATCTTCTCAAAATTAGAGCCCTCAGACTCTTCCTTCTAGATTTTAGGGTCTTCCTACTTTAGTTCTCTCTGGTACAGTCCTTGAAGGCAAATAATTTGGGGGTGATACATGTGATGTCTTAGGAGGTGAAGTTAGGGGTGGAGGAACTTGCATAGGTGAAGGTAGGGGTAGAGGAACTTGTGGAGGTGAAGTTATAGGTGGAGAAGGTATCAAGGGAAAAGGTCTAGGTGGAGAAGGCCCAAGAGGAGAAGGTCTAAGTGGTGAGGGTCTATAAGGTGGTTCCTATGTAGTCCTTTACTATTTTGGAGGATCCTACTATGAGCTTGTATTGGTATCATGCCCAACCCACTTATTCTTTACCAGTTGAGGTAATAGTGGGATCCTTTCTCATTTATGCTTTGTTCCCTTTGAAATCTTATTTCTAGATTGTAACATGTAGAATAGATTATGCACCTATTTTCCCACCATTATTTTTTTGAACTTTATATTGGTCTAGTTAGCCTCTCAGTTTTCCTTGTAGGGATTCTTGGATAGATAGATGTATATATTTCAAAGAGTGTGAATCTCTAATTTGATTATGTCTACCTCTAAAGCGATAGGGTTTACATCATAAATTTATTTTACTGAGTCGATAGAGTACCACAACAAAAAGGCATAAGGTAGTTTTAACCACATAAATATTTCTCTAGAATGGACCATTTTGATGTGTGCCAAAGAGAATGTTGCTTCACAGTGAATTGAGCTTGCTCACTAGCCTAGGTGGACAAGTATTTTTTAATGTACTATTCATTTATAAATGCTTCCTTCATTTTATCAAACCAATACTTCATCTTTATATTTTAGGTAGGGGTGTTATGCCTTGGGCATGTAAATGCATTATAACACTCAACATGGGACTTATGCTTAAGTGATTATGCCCACTTCAATACTCCCATGGTGTAATTAGGTATAATTATCTTGTGAAACACCATCAATAATAAAAATAATCCCCATGAGAACCTATGACTGGGTATCTAATAGGTCTTCATTACATCCTCAATTATTTTGTGGGAAAAATACATAGCCTAATTATACTTTAAACCCTTAGTAAATTGGTGGGAGATGTAGAGGTGGGCCATATATATCTCTTTCTAGTGATCAATGATATTGATCTTGGTCAATATGATGAACACCACCACCCAAAGTGTAGGATCTTATAGGTTCTTAATATGCATGGTATTGCCCTATTTTTGATATAATAGCACTGTGGTGGTCTTTCCAATATCACCAAAGTCCTATAAATCAAATTCTACATCCATTCTTGAATTTTGTATCCCTAACACCTTATTTATCTTCTCATGCATAATTTTCATGTTGCACCTAGAAAAGTTAAAATAGTCTTCATAGATGCATGAGAGTAGAAACATGATTGCATCCATGGGTTTTACAATATATGGAAGGTTTAATTATTAGAACAACTTGATAACATCCAAAGCATTGAAAATATTGATGTCATACACTAATTAGTTTTTGGTGTTTTGGTGCTCAACTCAATCGCCATTTTTTAGCTCAACCTCATTACCACATTGATGGTGATTGTAGTCAAAAATTATGAAAGAAGGTACCTTTGAGACCCATTTTTCTATGCATAACACTATCTCTAGGTACTACATTTATTTGATCATCCATGGTGGGGGTGGAGATGATTATGATTTCTTTGATTGGCATGGCATACTAACCTCTTCTCCTTCCATGTGTTGTGCCTATTCTTTAGGTGTCTTTTACCTTAATAGTATTACTTCCCCCCAAGTGCTTCCTCTTCTTCTAATATTGTTGGAAATGGATCAGTTCTTAAATCCTTCTTCTTATGCCACATCACACTATGATAATCCCAAAGGTTGAGGTGAGACTATCTAATTTTCCCAATGGAATACATGATTGCTTTATTGATGAAGTTAGATTTTCTTGCTTCACTACCCTCTAATGGTAGATGTGTACCTCTACAACCTACAACTACTAGTTCCACTTGTTATGGTCATGTCTCAAAGTTATCCTTATTTTCTTATTATGTAGCTTGATTCTTGAATCAATAACTATTTATAAATCTGTGATTCTTGTTTACTCACTCTGAAATCACTTTGGCTTTCTTCATTATTTAGCTCTATAATCATAGATGGAAGCAAAGGTAAAAAGTAAGAAATGAGCTTCCTTGTCCTTTTATAGGCTTGAGGGGGTTAACCTGCATTTACTACCCCCTTTCCTTTCATCCATGACTTCTCATCATTAATTCATCTTTAATGGTCACCATTCTTAGACCATCACTTTTCACCATAAATGCATTTAATGGTATTGTTTTGTCATGATGTTGGCATATTTATCACAACCAATATTTTTTTCACATTAGTGACACATCCCATCCCACACTTTCCTTTCAAGTGAAAGATAGAAATGTACCATTCTTTTCTTTGGAGTGGAAGACAACTATTCTTTTTATTTCATATTTTCAAACTATTTGGTAAGAATATCATATTTTAGGGATATGCAATTTTCACACCTTGAATAACTTGTGCACCTTAAGTAAATTGCATGACTCAAGTAACTTGTGTTTGCATATTTAATCATGAATATATATATATATATATATATATATATATATATATTCATGATTAAATATGCAAAAACAGGTTACTTGAGTCATGCAATTTACTTAAGGTGCACAAGTTATTCAAGGTGTGAAAATTGCATATCCCTAAAATATGATATACCTTTTACCCCACTTAAGACTATGTCATGGTCCTCCATGAAAGTATAAGTACAAAACTTAAGCTACTTTATATTAAAGAAATGTTGCACACAACAAAGGCAACACCTTTATTGAAGGCTAATGGAATAAGCCTTATTGTTACAAAATCTAAACTATTCAAAGGTGAAATATGACCGTAGACATCTTCATTGTAGTGTCTAGGAAGAAATTGGCCATCCAACATTTATAATCAATAAGTTCTGGTAGGTCAAATGCTATGAATTAAAAAAGGACCATCCTAGTGAATTCAAAGTTTTCTATAATGGCACATAAACTTGGAGGCATATAACAAGAGTTTCATCCTAGGTTTAAATGTTTTATCCTTGATGTGTCAATCATGCCATGATTTTTATTTGCATTTGTCCACATCTTGAATCTAATGAGCAAGGAAATGGGATTTATCTAGATGTAAAAAAATATCCAAGCATGCTTTCAAGGATGAATCCTCATCTAATTGTCTAACATGTGTAATAAAAATATATGGTACTGATAATTCAATTGGTAGAACTGCATCATTGTCATATACCAAATTGAATGGTGTGTTCTTATTCAAGCACTTATAAGTTGTCTGATAAGCCCAAAGTACCATAGATACTCTATCATCCCAATCAGTTTTCCCAATATTAAATTTTTTGTCAATGCTATGCCCAAGATTTTATTTTATGCCTCAATAATTTTATTATCTTGGGGGGATACTATGTTGTTTTATGATGAGAAATCATGAACTTAGCAAGTAAGATGCAAATAGTTCCATTTAGGAAATGGGTACCTTGATCACTAGTAAAACTTAGTGGGAATCCAAACTGAGTTATGACATATTTCCAAATGAAATATGTGGTATTATAATTAGTGTAATACCTTAGTGCATCTTCAACTCAATGTGTGAGATAATCAATTGTTGTGATGATATATCCAAAACTTTTTAATCATCTAGCTAGATTGATACAGATAATAAAATCAATAACCCACTTTTCAAATGGTTCTAGAGATAAAATTGGATGTAAAGGCATTGAATCTTAATAATTTGGTTTTACTACATGATAACAAATGTCACACTTCATAACATGTATTTTTGCATCTTAAAAAGGGTAAGACACCATAATCTGGTCAATATAACCTTGCATGTGATAGCCTTTCTATCATAGTGTCCACCTATAATGCCTTCATGAAATTCTTGGATTACCTTGGAGTGCTCATGTTTCATGACACAAAAACAAAGAATTTCATTTTGGTAGGGATTGTAGAGGTCCCCTCCTATGAGATAAAAGGGTATGGTGTGGACTACGAGTTGTTTCTTGGCCTAAGGAGTTAGATAGTTAGGCATTGAGCTAGTAGTCAGAAAGGATAAAATATCTTCTAACTCTTTAGGTACATGAGAAAAAAAAATAGTTGAACATTAGGTAAGTCATCTTCAATAGTGCATAGTGATTCTCTAAAATCAATTCAATAGAGGTGATTAGGGCCATAATTAGTTTTTCTTGGTTTGACCATGATAGAAAAATGAAATTCTTGAAACAACACTATCCAATGGAGGATTTATCCATGCAACATAGGTTTATTTACTAGATACTTTAAAGCTTCATGATCTATATAAAATATAAAAAGCATTGCTAATAAGTATTGTCAAAAATTTTGTAGATCATAGACCATTGAAAATACTTCACACTCTGTGGTGGTGTAATTCTACTCAGTTGGAGTAATTTTCCTATTAGTAAAGTAAATCAGGTGACTAAGTTGACCTTCACATGGTTGTGAAAGGATTATACCAACTTCCATTCTAGAAGCATCAACATGGACATGGAATGGTCTTATGCAATCAAGGAACTAGAATATTGGATTGATAACCTATTTGTCCTTTAAGGTCTCAAAGGTTTCTTGACAAGAACAAGTCTAGATGAAGTGCTCATTGTGTTTTAAGAGTTCTTCCAAAGGTGCATCAATTTTTGCATAGCCATGAATGAATTTCCTATAATAACTTGTATGTCATAGAAAGGCATGAAATTCATCTTGAGAATTTAGGACTAAGAGGTAAATAATGATTGATACTTTTATCGAGTCTAACAAAACTCCATCCTTACAAATAATATGTCCTAAAAGAATACTGAAAGGTGTAGCAAAAACACACTTCTTTAGATTTAGTGATATTTGTAGGACTTGATAATGCTCAAGCTTGAGTTTTATATTAGAGAAATGGTCCTTGACCAAGCCATAGACCATCTAGTCATAAAATTAGACTTAAATAAACTTATGAATGAAATATTATAAATATTTAATGGCTATACATGAGAGTAAAAGTGATGTGTTCTTTAATCTGAAAGGCATGCCAATATATGTGAAGGATCTCCATCCAGTGGCAAACATAGTCTTAGGTTGATCCTCTTTGGTCATCTAGACTAGATGATACCCAAAGAATCCATCTGTGAAAGTATAAATTCCACATCCAATGATGAATTGAAGTATTTCCTCTATTAATGGTGTTGGGAAGGGATTAGTGATGCATTAAGTACCTGGTAATTAATGAAAATTCTAATGTGTTTATATCTATTTATAATTATCACCACAGGACTGACCCACTTGGATTCATCAATGGGAGTGATCACTCTAGTGTATATCATATTATACATTTCTTCCTTTATGCATGCCTGTAGATTTGGGTTCCTCTTGTATGGCCTTTTTCATAACTGGTTGTGTGCCATCAACTAGTTTAGTATGCATCTTGTCTAAGGATGGATAAACACATTTCATCTCACTATAGATTCTTGGAAAGACATCTTGGTATTATTTTAAAAATTCAAGTATATTTAAAAATCTTGTTTTAGTTTAGTAATTACCTACAATATCTATTTTTGTTTCTTCCTCTATATTGATGTTATGTTGGATAGTTTGAATTGGCCTATAATAAGGGTGGTTTATATTGGGAGTAGTATCATGAATAATTTATATTCCATAGTATGTAATAACATCCAAATGATTTTAAAAATGGTTAAATGGGTTGGACCCTTCACCTTCTTCTACCTGAAGTAATAGATTTTATGTCCCTTGGCATATCTCTTCTTGTCAGTCTTGATCAAAGATTGGTTTTGGTATGAGAACCAGTTGTGAAATTAATTTATTGAAGAGAATTAGACCTTCTTATAAGACATTATGGATATATCTTAGGTGATATTAAATAGGGCTAATTTCACCAATAACTACTTCACACATCACCTGGAGAGTGATGAACAGATCTATTCTTGGAGAGGAATAAGATAGTGCTAAATTTATGTTTTACTTCATTAGATGCCAAAACTGGGTAGTGATATGCCACCCTTCATGAACATACCATGTTCTCTCCTAGATTCATAAAGTTCCATAAAAATCATGTACCCAAAATTACTCTATAAAGTAAGAATCTTCAGCTCTCCACATTAACTCATAGGCCTCTATATGGGGTTTAGGTACTTGTACTTTTCTATAGCTAATTGTTTCCTTAACTCAATTGTCATGATGGAATCGATGATGAAAAGAAAAACATACTTGATCCCATTGGATAAGTTACTCATTATGGGTTCAACACCATCTTGTAGTTACATTATTAAAAAGGTGAACCAAGGATCATATACGATCATTATCAGAGTTATAAAATTCTTCAATGCACTAGATAAAGTCACAAACTTCCATTTATCCATAAAACTAAGGTGTTACATTTAATATTTATAAAGGTGCATATATCATTGGTCCCATCAAAAATTGGCCAATACAAAGGAAAATGAACCTTTAGAATTAATGAAATTGGTGTAGAACATTCTCCTAACTACCAATGACACTACACACTCTTCCAGTGAGGTCATAGTCACTATGGGCCCAATAATTACAAGCATTACTTGTAGTATCACAAAGGGATTAAGTGTCCATCCTTTAGAATATGTCATTAGGAGTAGGATCATGTTTCTCACCATCTCTAGATATGACATTGTAAATTTGGTTAATATATTCATCTACATTAACATGTTTTGTGTATGGAGGTCCATGTGCTTGATATAATGGAATCATAACACATTGATTAGTATTCTCAAAATTGATGTAGTAATTTTTGAAACATAAGTATAAATTATTTTAATAACACCAAAGCCATCCAAATATAGCTATAAAATCATCTACTCCTTCCAACTTGAGAACCTCAAAATCAGCTTTGAAAGGCACTCAAAGGATATTCACTGTTGCATTTTTATGGACACCAATCGGTAAAACATGAGTTTTATTAGCCATAAATAATACATGTGGTGAAGGTTATAATTTTAGACTATCCATGTTTTGCCATGACTCCTTGGTGAGGATGTTAACTTCAGCACCAATGTTAACTAAGATGTCTTGAGTTACCCAACCATTGATGGTAGCATTCACTAGTATTTCTTTATCCTCTATAGGGCTAAGAGGAATAGGGGTATCTTATCACCAAGCATGATTTAAATGTTGATCCTAAATATGATGATTTACATTAGGTTGAGCATTAGTTGGTTGTTATACCTAATTCTTAAGCTAAATGTTTAGTTATGGGATAATATCTTCATCCAACATATGATTGTAAAGATCTTGAAAACCATCTTGTGCCATGTTTTGAGGTTTTGTTGTCTTCTGCATTTCATCACATTACGTTGCTTCTTGGTCCTTAAGAAATTGAATTTTTACTTGTAGTTATTATACCAATTTCATAGTGTCCTATAACACATCCTTCTATTGCTAGGTATTAGGATACTTCCTTGCTCAAGGCTCTTCACACTATACCTTCTAAATAGGAGTAGATGTAGATTGAGATTGTCCTCCACTATGCATAGTGATATTAACCTATTGAAATATTGGGGTGCTTGAATGTGTGCACTATTTTGGATTATTAATGAGAATCATACATGCACCTTTTTAATTTTTATCCTTAGTGATGGATATGTACAAGTTAGAACATTCTTCCAATTGATGGTCCTTTTTTAAAAAAGCACACGTTGGGTAAAATAGAAAATCCATTTGATAATGGTTAAGGGATGGACACTTATAACATGATTTTGGTGGGAAACAACCACCTCCTTATCCTCATCCTATACCTTAACCATGAAATCCACCATTATCTTTATTGTTAGACATAGAGGTTTGACGCGTATTGTGTGACATGCTTCATGGATATCACTAATTAGTTGAAAATAATTTATGTCATGGGTGTAGGAATCACATATTTTACAATTTGTAGACACCTTATAATGTGTATCTTGATGTAAAATAGGATAGGATCATACATCATGATCTTTATGGCAAATTTCACATGACTACTTTAGTACAATTTGAATGTTTTTATGTGGGCAATTGCTTTGGTTATGTCCTTAAAAATCATAATCAGTGCACCAAAGACCATTATGAGTATCATATGCATTGTTGGAAGTTATTTTTTCAATTTACTATGCCATTGAAGATATTTGGGATTCCATGAAAGGACTAATCATGGTGTCAATACTACCAATAACTTTAGTATGGAGGGTAGCTTCCAAATCTTCACATGAGCTAGTAAAAGTCTTTTAGGATAGTGTTCATTGAAAGGGAAGTAACAAATCTCCCAAAAACCATTATGAATGTTGAGTAACATTGATTTAAAATGATATATTTGATATATTTTTTCTGAATTGTGCATCATATTCTCATACACTTTCAATAAGCTCTTTCTTTATATCTTTTAGTGCAACAATACTTTGTTACTCAAATTTGGGAATGTCAAATTCTTGAAGGAATGATATTTTGAGCTGATCATAATCAATTACCACTTATTGAGGGTCAAAAATTATATACCAATTATGAAATCTCTCCAAAAGTATAATCACAAATTGTGTGGCCTTTCACTCAAAATAAGTGTTGCCTTGCACCCTCCAAATAAGTTTGTACTTATGGACATGTTATATAGCATTATCTACACCTTGATATTTAGGTAGGTGAAACATCATTTCATAATATAATATTGGTACTTGAGGTGCTTATACTGGTGGTTTTTGAGAACCCCCAGATCCTATGCCTTGAGGGGGAAGTCCACCACTTCCTCTTGTGCCACCTCCTAGTATACCTTTAGTACCTATAATAGTAATGCCCATGTTGTGGGGTATAGTATATGGTTTATTAATAAGATTTGGGCTTGTAGTCTATCCATTATGAATTCCAGGTACTCTAGGCATCCCAAGATGGGCCATGAAATTCCCTTGAAGAGGGAAATAAAGTGTTAATTCTATATGAATTATAATTGGCTCAGCTATAATATCCCTTATAGGATTAGTTTTTTATTCCAAACTATTTTTATCCCAATTATTTATAAATTATTCATTTGATTAAAAATCATGATCATGCACTATGGTTAGTGAACTTGGTTGGTTTAAACTTGGTTCTTCAATTTCTATTATTTAGCTAGTTTCTCCTTCATATGATAAAAGTGGCAAGGGGCATAGTTTTAAAGTGATGGGGTCCTCTTTGTGTGTTTATACTTCCCTATGGATCCTAATAACACTTCCTAAGTTCTCATGATCCCTTCCCATACCACTCACTCCTATGATCCTCTATCGATCTTAATCATATTTTTGCTTCCATAATGCCCACAAACTAGATACCATTTTGAATCTAAAATATTTTACCAAATATTATCTATTCCCCTTCCAAATGTGCATCTCATGAAAATATGTATTTATATATCCATTGGAATAGTTTATAACACACAATCAATGAACAAATTCTTGATTTCTAATGGAAAGTGTATAACAACCAACCATGCAGTTCTCTAAGGAGATGAAACTTAGCTTCTTTAGGAAAAGAATAAGTGGTTATATCATATTATAGAATATAAATATTCAACACTCCTCTCCACTAGATTTTAATAGTTTTTGTCCATAGTGTTCTTAGTCATGCTAAATCTCTTTATCATTCTAATGTCGAAGATAATATTCTTCTAAAGTTTCATCATTGACCTTGAGCATAAGTAGATAGCTAAGTATGAAAATAAATAGGGATTTAAACAAATAAATTTTCATATTATGCACTATAGAGATATTTTTCTACCCATTGATGTGTGGAAACTCCTAGTTTAAGGTAAGGCAGTGAAAAATTATCTTCAACCCTAGTAATCCATTACTCAATACTCTCAAGGGTGATATGTTCAAGCATATTACATTAATGTGAAGTAAACACTATAGGTCCTGACAATGGAACCAAAATGTTGGGTTTTTATTCATTAATATTTTTTAAAGAATTAAAGTATAACCTCAATGAGCTAGCATGTTGACCCTTCATGAAAAACTATGGTCTTGTGTTCTTACCCAAAGTGCACAGCAAGAGACCGGTTCCCATGGGTTATGTTGCACAATAACATATTAGTCATATTCTTGAGTTTAAACTTATATATAATTAAACATTGCACAAAAAAGAGATCTGCTAATTTGGTATTTGTCTCATCAAGCTCAAAAATTATAATTACATAGATAAATGACATGGAGTTCAAAGATTATTATGCAAGTTCTAAAAGTAAAAGTTGTATCAACACCATGATGAGATACACCTACAAGTTACTCATTATAATCCTACCAAAAGATACACAACTATAAATCAATTAGAACATGAACATCAGAACTAAATTTAGTATCTATAACTTTATATTATATTTTAGTAAGGTGATATCCAATATCTATCACTTTACAATGCTTTCACATAAGGGTGTTTATACTTATTTTTCCCTAACCAATTAGTTACAAAATAAATGACATGAGTGATCGGCCAATGAAATCTCTATGAAATGAGAGTCATAGTAGTTTATTAACTAGTTTCTCCTAAGAACTTGGGCCTTTATGCTCCCTATATACTTGTTGTATGTTGTATCCTTGATACCATGTGTCTATTTATTTATGGATTGGTGTAAAACTCATGATGGATAAGGTTTGGATGGCCCTTGAGAATAAATCCTTAACTATCTCCCACTTCTCATGTGTTTCCCAAGTATTTTGTTGTTATTATGAGTCATATGTTCTTCGGTCTTCTCACACTAGCTCCTCCATGCCTTTGTCCTTTCATACCTCATTGGTGTTGTGCCATGATCCTACTATGCTAGTCTAGTTCTATGACCTAGTATCTCTGCACCATACTTCTTTCACATCATGTCAATTCAATGAAAAAATACCAAATACTTAGAGAAAAATTTAGGGTCCAACACTACCTAATTTATCTCATCAAGGGATTGAGCTCAGGGTTAAAGTGTCATGATCTTATGAAATTGAAAATGTAAATCATGCCATGAAATAGTGCTATGAGAAATACAATGTTAACATACTTAACATTTGATGCATTATGGGTTTATTAAGGTAGGAAATATGGTCTAAAACATGATAAAGTGCAAGTTTAGAAGTAAAATTTTTAAAAATGGCAAGTTTTTAAAATATAATAGTTAGTGAAATAGACTATATATTTGAAAACTTTTTAAAAATAGAGTTTATTTGTACAATTAAATTTTGAGAATTAGGAAATCCATATTCATGGTGACAAAATTAAGCTAGAAAGTAGCCAAATTGACAAGGATGAGAAGAAAATGGCCAATGTAGTAGTAGTAATAGGACTAGGGTAAGCATTTGTTAGCTAAGTTTATTTTTACATTTTTTCCCTAAAATTGGAAATATAAAAAAACATAATTAAATCCATTAATTTTTGAAATAAACAACATGAATGGGATTGGAGGTTGGGTATATTAGGTAAATTTGTTTGAAATTTGGTTACACATTAGGTTTTTAAAGGGTTTTCAGGTTAGGTGTGGCTGAAAATTAGTCTTTTTACCTACCAATTAATTGACATGATGCATACAACTTGAGCCACATGGGTTGAGGAAGCTACTAGTAACCTAAATAAACTATTTCATTTATTATCAACATAGGGGTGTAATATTGATAGGATGAATTCATTATATGTGTACAACAAAATTTCTAATTTGACTCTTGCTAAACTTGTGAAAAGGAATTTCATAAAACAAAGGTGCTTGTAAAAGATTATAACTTACAAGAAATAAATTATCTAAATATAATGATTGAATTGGAATCTTCCATAAGACTATTCTAAATCACATAAATTAAATGTAATTACTCCCACATAGATATACAATCTTAACACAAAATTATACAAACAAAAAATAATAATTCATTATACAGATAAGTTGGATTTCTACTACAAGTATTCCTAAGGGGGCCCTCCTCTCTCAGCCTTAAGCTTCAATCTTCCTCTTAATAGAAAATTCAATTTACTCAAAATGTTATCTTCATTAAATCATTAGAAATTAAATATTAATATAATAGATTACAATAACTCTTACTATATTACTTGCTACATTCTACAAACTCTTAATCTCAACACAAATTTATAATTAAATCTCACATCTCTGCCATATTCTATTTATACCATAAATGGTGGTTTACATTTATGGCCTAACTAGGAATACAAACAAAACATTACTTCAATGATATCATTTAACTACAAGAACATAAATTGGTTTTTAAGGTTTAAACTCTACCCAATAGAACTCATCAAGTCTATTAAGTTATATATAACCAAATTTGGTTAGGGATACCCTAAAAAAATAAGTCTTATAGTCAAAACTTATTTTTATAACCTCTGAGAGTTGACAAGTAGTATTAGCCTAGGCAAGTTCTAACTTTATCCACGTTTTAGTAACCATAAGCTTTTTGAGGTCATTTTTTTGTGGAAGATTGAACTGGTAGTTATGATCTTCATATTACTATTCTATTTTCTCATTGGCTACTGGATACGCTAATGCAAGATCCTTCAACTACAAGCTATGTTTGAATAGGATTTTTTAGCTGCAAGATGTATTAACTCATGTTAATTTAAATAATATTATTATTTTTTCCTTTGAAATTTATCAAACAAGTATTATAAAATATAGTCATATAACAAAAGATAATCATAATTACTTTAATCACAAAACAAAATCTCATTACTCTATGAAATATATTAATATATCAATCATGTATTAGACTTATTTGTGTAGGAATATAAAAGAGATAATCTAAAAAATCACATATTATGAGAGGTTATGGTAATAAATAGGTTTTCAAAAAATGATATTTATGGGGCTCATCACAACCTCCAACTTCAGTTGTTTCTTGTCCTTAAACAACTTTCCTTTGAATTTCCATTGCACATACAAATCTAAAGTCTAGCAATTCCTAAGAACCACTATACCTTCCACCATAAAATCCATTATTTTCCTCATAAATTTTCCATCTCTTATTTTTCTATTCCTTATCCAATGATTTCTTACCTTTCCCATCTAGTATAATATACCAAAATGTAGGAGGCTGCAACATAATGGCCAATAGATTTGTCTCTTTCTTCCTAGCAATTTTGATGTATGTGTTGACTCTATCAAAATGTCTTGTCAAGTTGAAAGGTGAGTAGGGATCCATTTTATTCAATTATACATTTAGTTCTCCCCATTTGATTATGAAGGCTCTACATGATTATACCCCTATAGAATATCTTATCTCTAAGTATAAGTTTTGTGCTTCTAACTATTGTTCCATAAACCAAGAGAATACTTCTATTCAATTCATTAGGTGAACCCAATCTTGAATGATGCCCTAAAGATTTTTTTTATTCTTTTTTAATTATCAATGCTATTTGTTGATCTTTCTATATGTAATCCACCATTTTTATCCTATTTTACATTCATTGACCATATAAGAGGAAAATGATTCTAATAAAAAATCACCTACATATAAGTTGGGATTGCAACCTTGGTCATGGGGTTATGAATATAAAACTCACATAATTATTTTTGTGTCTCAGCTAGACTATATATATATATATATATATATATATAATGAAATCTTTGGATTCTAACTATTGACAAGGGAGATCTTAATAGAGTCTCATAAATTTAAATTTAAGCCATTGCTCCTCTAGATACACAGAGTATACCCTAGTAGGAGGTCTACAACTGATGAGTTATTTTGTCAATTTATCTATTTATTCAATCTTATCTTTTAATTTCATCATTTTTTCTTCATGAATTTGAAAATTTCTTCTTAGTGCAGTATTTTCCTTTTTCAATTGTTTAAAATGTCCAACCCATTCCTCTATATATTATCTCATGCTAGTAGAAAGAGTGAACGGTGTATTATAATTTTATATTTAAATGGAAGTAAAAATAAATGCCTTGGCTATAGGTTGGTCATAGGACACTG
Source organism: Torreya grandis (assembly GCA_037957365.1). Lineage (NCBI taxonomy): Eukaryota > Viridiplantae > Streptophyta > Pinopsida > Cupressales > Taxaceae > Torreya > Torreya grandis. The sequence goes on from JARHVA010003849.1 coordinate 726,439, forward strand.
ATGTTGATTTTTAGGATCTATAGGTTGGGCCTTAGATGTGGAAATTAGATCCTAAAATTGCAATGCTACTACTGCTAATTTATTCAACCCATGAATTCCCTATTTTTATAGTTTGTTCCTCAATATCTCAATTTATTATAATGATAAATCTAGAGTTGGGAATTCTTATTTTAGGGATGCTATAGGTACTACATCCTCATTTTATTCATGTATAACCTCATTCCCTTCATCTTATTGTTCTTTTATATATTTTTGTCTATTCTTCCTCACCATTTGAGTGTATTTCTTCCTTAGTTGAGTATCCCCCATCATTTATATCTATATATTAGAAGGTATAAGGTAATTATTTTCTAGATAATGAGACATCAACATCTTATGAGGACTCTTCACTAATGTGAATTATAGTAGGGGTTCTAGATGACGGATTTTTCTACCATTTTACTTTCAACCTATGAGATCTCCTTTTGAAGGCTTGTGTTTGCTTGGTATTTTTATGAGCTATAATTTTTGGTGTAATTTAATCCAATAACTCATCTAATGAATAAGATTTAAGGATCAATTTAATTTTTCTCCTTGTGGTCTCCTTGCATTTTTAATATTTAATGCAGTTTCTTATGTGTCTTTAGATTCTTATGGAAGGGGTATCTCCATATTTTTTGGGGGTCTATCTTCCCTTTATTATTCTTCAAATTCTTCCTCATCCTTTGCTTCTTCCTTAAACTCCTCTTCTACTTCCTATTCAATCTCTTCTTGTGCCTCTTCATCAAACTATTCTTATTTTTCCAATTCTTCATCAACCTCATTACCTCCTTCTTCATTTTATGATATTATAGGCAATTTTAGAAAATCTTCCCAACTAAGTTTGGGTCTATTTCTACTGAGGCAATATTAGAAAATTAATTGAATTAAATAGTTGTGAGTAAGCAATTTTGGATTTCCCTTTTGAAAGTCAATAACCATTCTTATTACCATGTTAAATAAGAAATTAGGAACATTTATCCTAATACCATACCTAAAATTATGAAAGTAATTGAAGTGGGTTCCATACAACATATAATATCTTGTATCATAGGTAAAATATATTACAATAAAAATAATTACTCTAGCCGTTACCTAGGTTAATGATATCTAGCTAGTGCTTGGCTTAGAATAGGTTACATGCTCATTTCATTAGTAAAAGACATGATTTTCTATTGTTGTTTCAAATTTTTATTTTCACAAATCTCCATCATGGGGTAACCTAGTTACCCTAATAATGAGTGTCTCTATTATCTTAATTTGTAGACCTCTTGGAGTAGCCATATTTATATCTAGTGAACTAGTGAATTACTAAGCTATACTCTGGTCAAAATTGGTTAATTTTTTAAAATATGTCAACCACCCTATATTTTTAAAGATTGTTGTGTCATATAAATAGTCTAGTAGAGGTGTAAGACTTACATGTTCATATATTACATAGTCTCCACGCATGATTACTGAGTTATTTTAAGTAAGCTATTGAATTAGAATTTTGGCAAGTAAAAATGTCAATAAAACTTCTAGACTTGGGTAGGAAAAAAAGATAGTGCAAGGTTTTAGGACCATTTACCTTTTTAGGAATATAAATATTGACATCCCATAGCTCAAGGTGGTTTGTGTGAGATTAGATTCATCATTATATAAATTGATCCCCTAACTACCATATCACTTGTCCTTGAGTGTGTAAGATCATGACATATGAAATAAATTGGATGGGACAATCGAAGATGGATTTTTTTAGTAGTGGGAAGGATTTTATAGATTTTTATGTAAATGACATGTAAAAGAGATTACTACGAGGGTTCTCATAGAAATAAATACTTGATTAAATCATAATGATAACATAATTATTATATGTAAAGAATAATTAAATATAAATTCTTTAAAAAAGTAACATGAATACCTTTAGTCATCATGATGAGTTATCTCATGTGAGGTTGGTAGGGTTCATCATAGATGGTGTCATTATGCCACTTTAGAATGAGGATGTGGTACCTAAATATAGCATAGATGGTTGAAGATGATGGTGACTAGTTCAAGATAGATTCAAGTGGATGAAGAATATGAATGATGCATTTTTATGGTCTAATGTAGTGTAATTGTAGATGTAGACACATAAAATTAGCCACAACTGGCCTTTGACTTGAGTTCAAATTGATTCCTACCAACCATTGTAAATTAAGCATAGGAATCACTAAACATCCCAAATTTTCTTATGCATCATTCATCAAAGAATAGAATCACTTTGAAGTATCCCTAATTGAAGTATCCTATCATATACAACAATAAGTTCTTATAGATTCATCCTTAAGCATCCTATGGCATCACAACAATCAATTTGGCTTATGGACCTATTAAGTGGGACACATGAACAAATATCAAATATTGAAAGAACTAAATGGCTAATCATAATTAATTAACAAGCTAAACCAAATTAAATGCATAGTTAAATTATCCATGTGAAATTAATGAATAACTAAAAATGAAATTCAAAAATGCAAATATCTTAGTCTTTCATCATGACCTTTGTGAGTTGTCAAGCTCTTTAGAAATATCCTAAAATATCTCATTTTGGAGACCCATGCCTATTCATTGTAAGTCATGATTAATTAACAAATATTAAATCTACTAGGGTTTTATTTGACTCTATTAGGTTAGGTTTGAACTCATTTCATGTTTAAACTCCTCCTAGAATCACCTTGGGTTGGGCTTAGTTCCTAAGCCTATAAATACAATGCCTTGCCTATTGAATTTTAATATATTTTGGTGAAAATTTGTCATGTAAAAATGACTTAAAAGTTTTGAAAAAATTAGTATTATAATTTAAAAATGCCTATAAAGTAAGGTTATAATGCCAAAATTTTGAGCCAAGCTATATGAAGCCACATCAATGCCAATGGTGCCAAGGAGAGAAGGACCAATAAGCTTCATTTTCCAAAGACTCTTTGATTCACAAGCCAAGAAAGACACTCAACAAAGCATTTGAATATCTTAAAGAAGGTAAAGGATTTATTTTATCTTATTTTTTAGATGTGATTTTAATTTAGTTTTGTTACTAAGCTCTCCTTAAGTTCTAGGATTGGAGTGTAAGTGTTAATGTGTTTTTATTTGAGTTTTATCACTTGAACTAACATATTACTAACCTCCCTTATTGGATTTATATGATAAAAAATGACACACCTAGTGGGACCATTAAAGCATCCCATGTAACCATAAAGACTAATATGTAGATTTTAGCTTTTTTACTGAGAACTTAAGAATCTTCAAAATTCAAGTTTTAATATTATTTTTCATGTATTATGTTTTTTAGTGTTACATAGTTTTACATAGAGACTAGCATCAGTTCTAATAGAGCCACCACCAATCCTATTAAAACCAATGTTAGTCCACCTAGAAATGATGTTGACCTTTATGTTTATCACCCAAAATTGACATCAGTCTTTATGTAGAAAAATAGGTTGTTAGGCCATTTTTTGGAGCTTCGTTTGGGGTAATCTAGACTCATTTTTTATGCTTATTTTTAAAACCACATGTTTTCTCCTAAATTTTCAAAATATACTATTAGTTTACATTTAGTTTGCATAAATTTTTCAAAAAAGATAAAAAAACCCCTAACATTTTTTGCAGGACCCAAAGGCCACAAGGAGACATTTAAAACACTTCTAACTTGTAATTTTCACATTTCAAATTAATGTTTTAAGAATCTTTTTGTTTAAATTATTTTTGTTTTGTTTCAAGCTTTCAAAAACAAATTGCAAGGGGAAAAATTAAATAAACATTTCACTTTGGTGTATTAAAATAAAAAATATCACTTAGATTACATACTCTTAAGAGTATTTTGTTTTATGCTTGATATTTCAAAGTTATTTATTTTTGAAAAATGATTGATGTGTGTATACTCTCCCCCTGTCCCCTTTAGGGAACTCAGGTAACCAAAAGTGTTATTTATTTGCATTTGTGCCATGTCTAAAGGTGTGAAAGTAACATCAATAAGTCTCTCCTCAAATCCATATGGTTTGGGTGATCTAAACATTACCCTAAAGTCTTTTCACTTGTCATTTATTTTCATGCATCTTGGCTTATGAGTAAGATTTCATCACCTCTTCATTGGTTCTCTAGAGAAGTGTTGACCTAGAAATTCATCTCCTAGCATTGTTTCAACCCCACTCCATGGTGGAGTATAAAAAGTAGAGTTTTATTTATTTGGACATTTTTTTGAGTAGTTAAAAAAACTCTATTAGTAAGATACTACCTCTAACTGTAGGGGAAACTTGAACATCACACTACACTGAGTAAGTAAATGATGTAGTGGTTGTGAAAAGTAAAATACCTTTTCATAATAATATATTTTATGTATATCTAAATGATGTGAGCATATTATATGTTATTCATACTTGGGACTAGCTATAAATTCACAAATATTTAGTTTTAGAACAACCCCACTTGTCATGGACATACTGTTGATGTAGGGAAAGTAGCCTGAAGTTCCATGTTATCATACAATATATTGAAAGAAGGGAATGTAAAAATCCTACTTATTCATGCACTTTTATTTTTGGATTAACACTTAAAATCCTCTCAAGAGCACATATATAGATGAAATTTAATAGTGCTATGGAACCTTGTAAGTTTTAGGATCTAACACAGTACACTTAGGTGTCTTTATCATTTTATCCTTTATTGTATTATTTTTTAGTCTAAAGCTATTGATTTGTTATACCATATAACAATAAGTCTTGTGTACACATCACTTCACTATTTTAGGAGGTGTTATGCTATTCATTTTAAACCATACCTTTGCCGTAGTATTTTGACAAATCTTTGTGTGTGTGTCACTTGATTGGAAAGGGCAACATTATACTATGCAATTCATTTAAAATATTTTTCCTTAGAGTCTTGAAATAAACCATTGATTTCATCTTTATAGAAAAATAGCATCATTATGCTACTCAAATCATTTCATAAACTTGTTTGCCTTATGCCCAAGTTTTAAAACCAATCCACATGTTTCTTTTAGATCTTAACCTAATACTATTATGATGTTTAATTTTGTCTAGCTTGTTGTTTGTGCAAAGAAGCCTAGTTTCCTAAGTTGATTTTTTAATTAGCCTTGACAAGTTTTAATCCAAACATCAATTAATTTAATTTTTTGCATTGTGTAATTTTGGGCTTAGATGTCAATCTTTCTCTTTTGGGTTGTGTAACTTAGGTTAATGCTTCACCCAATTTTATAAACTATTGCTTGTGCCTTTATTTGATAGAAATAGCATATATTTATTATGCATTTTATTTCATTCCTTATACCAATTGACCAAGTTCATGTCTAAATTAAAATGCCTAGTCTATGCCAAAGTGTTTCAGATTTGTTGGATTAAATGTCACCTTGTTTTTAAAGTCTAGATTTTATGCTTGTTTTGCCAAAAGTCCTAGCACATGCCTATTTTGAGCCTATATTTTGATGCAATATTTGGACAAAAGACACAAAAACTTTTATTTTCCTATTAGACTTGTTTGTAACACTTTGAACCTAGAGTTTGGCATTCTAGTTCTTATTCAGACACTTGACCTTTTATGTATAAGACATTTAACATTGGACATTTGATGTTAGGTGGTTTTATACCAATTTTTATCACAAAATTTTTTGGAGATACATCTCCCCTAGACCAAGTTAAACCAATTTTAAATTATTTGTCCTTTGGACATTATTTTTTAGAGTTTGTATAATTCTAGGCCATTTTGTGAAACATTCATCATTAATATGGATATGTCTCACTAAAATTATGGTGGAGTCATGTAAAATTAAAGTTATGATATAATGGTTGCATAAATTAACTTTGTTGAAAACCCCTATGGTGAAGAAGTGGTTTGTGAGATGGATCCATATCCTCCTTACAATCCTTAATCTAGGGAATAAAGCCAAGTGATATATGTGGTGATTCCTTATTCTAGCTAGTAGATGTACAATATTTTCCCTCTCACCAATTATGACATCAAATCCCATACCTATACCATTAATCCTCATTTAGATTGTGTGAGTCACAAAGCTCCATAGCATCTAAGGATCACTATAATAGGACCTCATCCTTTGTCTTGTGTAAGAAACCAAGCATTACAATTTCCTACCATTACCATTATAGGACCTTGTCTTTTGGCTCATGATATAAATCATGCTTCATAATGCCTAACCATTTCTTTACTAGGACCTTATCCTATAGATTATGTTAGTAACCAATCTCCATGATGCCAAACCATTTTTATTTTAGGACCTCATCCTCTAGATTGTATACTAAACCAAGCTCTAAAATGTCCTACCATTTATATTATATGACCTTTTCCTCTATCTCATGATAGAAACCATGCTTCACAATGTCCCACCATTACCATTCTAGGTCATTCTATGTATGGTAGCTCATTATCCTAAGAAATTTATCCAATCACAACTAGATGAGTAATAATTAGTATCCTTGGAAATAAACCAATCATTGTTAAGCCTATAATTATCCAATCATTGACCATTATTAATCTATTTCCAACCATTACCCAATTTAGAAAAGCCATACCAATTATCAAGCCAAAAAAGAGCTAATAATTACTTTTCTAACTGAGCCAATCATTTGAAGAACAAGATGTTTTCAAAATTGGTATTTTATAATTGATTATAAACCAAGGATAGGAGAACCATCCAATTCATGATATTTTTGTTAAACCACCCATCTATGACAAATCAACCTATGACAAATCACCTTTTAATACTATTCTTATTGTTAAGGAGTCTCACTCTGATAAGTGTGTTTTTGTTGAGTCACTTCTTAATGATTATAACTACCTTTGTGAAAATCATTATCTTGACCATATGCCTATTTCTAAAGAGCCTCCCTTTGAAAATTTAGTATCTAAGGTGTTGTATCTTAACCTTTTTCCCCTGATGGAGGAATCTCATGTTGACAAACTAGTCTTTATGAAGCCCATTATGCCATCACAGTCTGTTACTTATCCAATACTAAACATTTAATAAGACATGTTTGTACCAACATCCAATCCAAATAAATAATCAATATTAAAGTTAGGTTTTATTCTTGAACCAACATCAGATTTAGAATCAAAAGAAGAATCAATGCTAGTCTCAACATTAGATTTAGATTCCTTTGATTTAGATTCAACTTTAGAATAAAAATATGTTTGTGGTTATTACAACATTGGTCACTCATGCCTCGTAAATAAATTTGAATACATTTGTGATCCTTCCATAGTTTTTGAGGATGAATAATTTATCTTCAACATAAGTTATCCTAATATCTTATATGATGATTATGCAACCTATTCCCATTCCATTACCATTCCACATGTCATTACCAGCAACCAACCTAGCTATTATATTGACATTCCACCTCCCACAAGTGTCGATTGGTATCGATACAATGATACCTTATTAAATTGCATCCATGGTGACTTATCAGTTGAAGAATATTAGGGGAGCCAAGACTACATTCATTTAGAAGATGAAAAATCTCCTAGTGAAACCTTTCCAAAGGTGTTAGGGGATAATCAAAGTTCAAACTTAACATCTTTTAGTGAAACCTTTTTAGAGGTGATAGAAGACAATCAAAGTCCAAAGTTGATATTCCTTAGTGAAACCTTCTTAGAGGTGCTATGGGATAATTGAGACAACTTCATTGGTGAAAATTTCATTAAGGTGCTAATAGATAAGCATAATAGTTCTTCACTTCTTGATGAAGACATTATCAAAGAAGAAATCAATACAAATTCCAATCTATAGTTTAATCAAATGGTAGCTACTCTCAATCCCAAATAACAAAAAAATATGATGGTCTTATCAAGAGAATATTTAGAAGTCTTCAGCCCTACCATAACCAAAATTATGTCAGATATGAAATCAATAACATTGTGTGTGCCTAAAAATCCCATCTTCATTTATTTTTCAATTATTACACATTCAATTATCATCCACATCTACATCACCAAACTAAATCTATTAGCCAATATTTATCTACATTTACTATCCTTGGCCATAACTTCCTTTGTCGAGGCTATAAAGATACCTTATCCCTATAATTGAAGGAAATAAAATAAATGACCAATAAATATCACAACAACCTTATTATCATCTAAATCTATAGTAATTTATTAATAGATCAATTATTTAGAAGAGGTGAGTGATAAAAATTTACATGATTGATTATTATGGTTATATCATATGTTGATCAAGACGTGCATCTCCAAATCAATAGGAACAATATAATATTCAAACAGGCTAGAATCATTTACCTTACCATTTTCCTTGGCCAAAAACATTTACCTTACCTTTTTTATTTTCCATTTACCTTGCCATTTTCATTTTCCATTCCTCTTGCCATTGTTTCATACCCTAACATTTACCTTGCCTTATCCCTTGAGGGTAACCCTCTTGCCATTATATCCAATTTCCATCCTATCATATTCTTTATGTAATATATTATGTTGTTTTACCATCTCATATCTATTAGACCAAAGTTTTTTTTTAGTCATCCTACTTGAACTTTTTGATTTTGGTGCCTTTAGTTCTTCCTATACCTTTTGCGAGGGGATTCTAATCTAGTTTCAGTAGTTTTAGAATTACGTGTTTAAATGATAGTTTATGAAATTAGTGTGATAGTGAATCTATCAGGTTATCTTTCATTTATGATTAAATGATGCCACTAATTATAACCAATTATGGGAAAATCATTATCCCACCTTATGTTACTAATTATAACCACCTATGGGTAAATGAGTATCATTGATATATGTTATTATTTCTTAATTGTTATTTCCTAATTATAACTGCTTATGGGAATATTAGGAACAACATCTTTGCCATGAATTTTTTCATCACTTTGCCATTAATATTCTCATTTACCTAGTTGTTTGCCTTATATTTTAGAACTTATTGTGACCGAGTTGGTTCTCCCAGCCTTTTGTGTTTGTGGAAGTACTATGACTTGAGGTCCTAATGGGGCTATGTAGGTCATGCTCGATTCATGTTGAGGTCAGCTTAATCCCCATTTTCTATACACTCTTACCATTTTATGAGTAGCCTAAGCTAATACTCTCACCATTTTGTGAGTAGTATCTTATCAATATCTAACAAGTTAAGATATCTAAAAATTATAAAAACATTCAAAAATTTAAAAAACCAAAAATATTTATCTTGTCTAAGCCTAGTTCGTCATCCTCGATCTACCTTACTAGGGTAAATCCATTGTTAGGATGCTTTTTATTGCTTTTATTTTATTTTAAGATTTGTGTGTGTTTTTTATTTCATTAATTATTTATTTGTTTATTTTCCTATTTGTTTGATTTAATTATTGTGCCTTAACTCAGTCTGTATGCATTCATTGGGTGATTCTTTGCATATTATTAATGAGTCTATTAATATTCATATGATAACATTGTCATCATGGTTTTGATCATTAGTGCATTATTTTCAATTATTTATTAGATCACACATTAATCCTTATGCATATTTTAGCTAATTTATCATGGTGTTCTATCATTATGCATACCATCACATGCTACAAAAAAAATTAGCTCAAGAAGTATTAAAATTAATGGAGTGACATAAGTTTCTCCTTGGTAACCTTGGAAAATCATCCCACCCTATTTGATCGGAGCAACCCATTAACCATTCTAGTTATATCAATTCTAATACGAATGAGAATCTCTATATTGGTAGGTAAAACTAAATCATTTAAATTGATCAATTATTATTCTTCTATTCATCTATTTCATCACTTTACACATCCTTGTATGCTTAGTTATTTATGAATTTTTTAGTCACTAGACCATCACATCTACATTTGTTCTCTCTCATCTTTAATCTGTATAATAGGTTATATCCTTGAGTTATTCTTACCAATATACCCTACTAGGGTACAATCAAATATCATTTTTTAAATCCTAGTCACGTTAATGTAACTTCTTATGGGAAAATCATTATTTTGATTCATCAAATATAACTAGGCCATATGCCGTTACCACTGATTATAACTACCTTTAGGCAAATCAGTTTCTTGACCTTTGTTACTAATTATAATCACCTTTGAGCAAATTAGTACTTTTTTAATCAATGCATGCACACATCATATCTTTTGGATTAATCTCACCCATGGGTTAATTTTATTTCTTTTTATTTTTTATTTTTGAGTGATCAGCCATAAAACATATGTACTAACCACTCCCTCAAGATGACATCATTGTAGGCTTCCTAAACATTGTTTTGAGCTTTTTATTTAATCATTATCTTTTTTTTTCTCAATGACCTAGTTCATTATTTGAGAAGACATTATTGTGCATATAAGTTACAACATCTTCCAAAATAGGGGCAGAATTTAGACCCCTAAAACTAGACATAACTAGCCTTCATCCAAACTTGAGATTGATTCCTACCATCCATTGTAAATTAAACCTAGGAATCACTAAACATCTCAAGTTTGCTTATGCATCATTTTTCAAAGATCATAATCATGTTGAGGTATCCCTAATTGGGGTATATTATTAAATACAATAATAACCTCTCATGGATTCATCCCTAAACATTCTACATCATCACAATAATAAATTTGGCCTATGGACCTACTAAGTGGGACACACAAACAAATATCAAAATTTGAAAGATCTAAATGGTTAATGAAAATTAATTAACAAACTAAACCAAACTAAATTTCTAGTTGAATTATCCATGTATAATTAATGAATAACTAAAAAAGGAAATACAAAAATGCAAATATCCTAGCCTTTCATCATGACCTTTGTGAGTTGTCAAGCTCTTTATAAATATCCTAAAATATCTCATTTTGGAGACCAATACCTATTCATTGCAAATCATGATTACTTGATAACTATTAACTCTATTTGGGTTATATTTTACTCACTTAAGTTATGTTTGAACTCATTTCATGTTTAAACTCCACCTTGACTCACTTTGGGTTGGGGTTAGTTCTTAATCCTATAAATACAATAACTTGTTGATTAAATTTTAAGCTATTTTGGTGAAAGTTATCATGCACAACTAAATTCAAAGCTTTGATAAGAATGATGTTATAATGCAAAAATGCCTAGTAAGGATATAATTCAAAAATATTGAGCCAAGTTACATCAAGCCACATCAAAGACAATAGTGCCAAGGAGAGAATGAGCCAACAAGCTTCATTTTCCAAAGACTCTTTGTACACAGACTGATCAATCCACTCAAAAAATAATTTAGATCTCCTAAGGAAGGTAAATGATTTATTATCTTTTTATGTTTTAGTTTTGCTTTTCATTTGGTTTTATTACTAAGATCCCCTTAAGTTATAATCTTGGAGTTTAAGTGTTAGTGTGTTTTTATTTGAGTTTTATTGCTTAAAATAACATATTACTAACCTCCCTTATTGTATTCCTAGGATCATAATATAAATTAAGATATAAATATGAACGAGTGTTAAATGAAAAAGTTTCATAGAATGACACAATAATTAGCTTGTGTGTCTACTAACTTTTAAGATAAATAGGCATACAATCATGTAGGAACTGGTAATATTTGGGCCCATAGATGTACTTTTCATCTTTGTCTAAAGTAATTAGTTTGAAACATGCTTGTGTAGTGACTACACAAATCCTTCTTGTCAATGTGTTAGTAGATGTAAGAAATAGGCCTTGAAACCTATTGTAATAACTATTAGGAGGATAAAGTATGCTAGAGAATATCAATTTATATTCTATAGAAATAGAAATTGATCCTATATCATCCATAAAATTTGTGTAAATATTGTGATAAATATCACATTTTTAATGCATTGGAGTCTTCCTTTTTTTTTAAGAGTCAATAAGCTAATTTTCCATTAAAGGTTGTTTTATATGGATGTTAGCCAGCTAGAAAATTAGTTTTCTAACTAATAAACATCAACAATGTTCAAAGGTTTTCATTACTAATTTATTTTTAATTTTATTTTTTTAATGTTTTCTAGTTCTCACCAATCATCTAGGGATAGTTGATCAATCATAATTTTATTTAGCCTATACCTCACCTTTTTACATGATGGTACTTACTTTATAAACCTAATTTATTCTTGGCATGTGGTAAATAAGGGTTTAAATAAATACCCTTCTGATGTAGGAATAATGTCATCTATATGATAAGAGAGAGAAAGAGTCGATGTTCATAAAAAAGATGGTGAGTGAAGTTTTCCTTAGAAAAGGCTTCTTGTACAATTTGAGTCAATGGACATTAACTTGTAGACGAAATTGAAATGGGTAAATAGTCTACAATTTAATAGATCCATTATGAAAAACTTTATCTACTTCATATGTCCCAAGCCATCTACTATGGATCTTACCCTTATGATATTTATATTTTTAATCAAAGAGTAAAGCCCAATCCCTTGGCTAAAATACTCAAGTATTGATTTGTATAACATTGCATCCAATTTGTTGTTATTACAGAACTTAAATATGATGAGGGGCCTAATTTCAAATTTTATTTAGAGTATTTAACTATAGGATTCTTCCATGTTGAGCTTATGATAGGTCTAGTTGTAATTCAAGTGTCATTCTTAATGTTTTATGTTCAAACTCAATTGGCAAAAAAGGCTTATTACCATAGACCAACTCATAATGGGTGAATCCAATTATGGTTTTCTATGTAATCTTATAAGCCAATACAAATTCATGAAGATGAGTTTCCCAATCTTTCCTATACACATTGACTATCTTAGTAAGAATATTTTCCAATCTCCTATTTGTGACTTCCATCTATCCATTAGATTCAGGGTGTTAGGGAGTTGAATTTTTATGTCTAATTTCATACTATTTGACCAAAGCAACCATGAGATCTGATGTAAATTGTGGTCCTTGATCTGTGACAGTTTCTCGTGGTACCCCATAGCAAGTGAAGCTTTATTCATACACAAATTCTTCCACCTTTTCATCTTTGGCATGGGTTAAAGCTTTCATCTCTACTAACTTAATGACATAATCATTAAAAACCAATATGTACTCCTTATTATTGGATTTAGGACCTATAAAACCTATAAAATCAAGTCTCCACTTATCAAAAGTCTCCATAACTAGTTGAGGTTGTAGTGCCATCTTGTCTGAATGTGCAGGTTTCCCCATACATTGGCATAGATCACACCTATGAGTATACATCATAGAATCCTCATGAATTATAGGAAAATAATATATAGTAGTGATGATATTGACAAAATTTCTTTTTGAAACAAAATAACCCTATATGGTTCATCATCGTAGGCTTTAACTATGTCAAAGACCTAATCTTCTTAGATACATATCCTCATAACTAAATTTGGTCTAGTAATAAAGAGATATCTCAAGATCCATGAGTAATATTTAGTATTTATGGTCAAGTTAAATTTTTCCCTTGGTTAAAAATGTTTTGGAAGAGATCATACACAAAAATAGTTAACAATATCTATAAACCAAGGTGTTTAATGGTAATTATAAAAAAGATGTTCATCTCGAAAAAATCATAGATAATAAGGATTTTCTCATTATATTGTAACTAAGATAATTTTTTTTAAATATATTACCTTTACTTGGTCTATCCATAATAGTTATTTTAAATTCCTACAACAAAAATAACCATCTAATTATTCTACCTGTTACTATAGGCTTGCTCATTAAATACGTAATTGTTGCATGATCAATGTGAATGAAGACTTGATATCTAGTAATATAGTGTTTGAATTTATTGATGGCATAGATTACAATAATAAATTTTTTATTTGTTACTATGTAGTTGATTTTATCCCTTTATAGGTTATTATTAATGGAGTAGATGGCATAACTCAAAGATTCCTTTTTATATCCAAGGACAACTCCTAATGTAGTGTTTGATGCATTCATATAGATATGGAAATGTTTTATACAGTCATATCCTCTAAGTAATGGAGTTATTATGAGTAAATATTTTAGTTCCCAAAATTTTTCCTAACACTTATTTATCTAAACAAAATCAACATCTTTGGAAATCAAAACAAATAATGATGCTACCTTTTGGCTGAAATTCTTATGAATCTTCTATAATAACTAGCATGACCAAGAAATTTTTTGGCATCTCTTAGATTATATGGTGCGGGTAGGTCCTTGATTATTATTATATTACCAAGGTCCACTTTTATTCTTTCAAGTGACATGTGGTGGCCTAATATTATTCCCTCAGTCATTAACATGTACCACTTTTTATGGTTGAAAGTTAATTGGTGATCTTGGCATCATTAAAGGACTCTCTCAAGGATGTTAAGAGATTATTAATTTTTTTCATTATATACTATAAATTAATCCATATATATTTATAAAAAGTCATGGGAAAGGTCAAAAAAATGCTTAGAACAACCCTCTAAAAAGTTGTTGGAGTATTGAATAGACCAAATGGCAATATTGCATATGCATAAGTACCCAAGGGACAAGTGAAATTAGTTTTTTATTGGTACTTGGGTAATATATTTATTTGATTATATCCAATATAAACATAAATTAATTAAAATTACTTATTCCATGATAATTTATCTAGCACTTGATCAAAGAATGGAATGGGGAAATGGCCCTTCCTTGTAGCTTTATTTTGTTCCATGTAATCTATGAAAATAAACAAATTTACTCCCTTATTTGTAACAATCACTAGAGTGACACCAATTTACTATTATAGATAGGGTGGATGAATCCTACATATAAGAGTTTCTATAATTCAATTTTAATTATCTTTGACTATAGGGTTCATTCAACATTGAGGTTAGAATGGGTTTATATTCTTCTTTGATATAGATGTGATGGGTGCATAATTCCATAGGGATTCCTCTCATATCATCACAATCCTAAGTAAATGTTATTTAATATTTCCTAACAATTTTAAATATATTGGTTTCCTATTGGATTTTCAATTTTTTTATTGATATCGAGAGGTTTATCTGGTAGGATTTCCACTTGTTTAGATAGAGCCATCATGGTCTCTATGTTTCCTATCAATGAAGCATATCTATAGTGATAAGTTAAGATCTAATGGAATGTTCTAATATATTTTAAAGCATAATATGGTATTGTTTTAATAAAGACATTTTCAAGAGAGTGGGGTGTACATTCTAACATATTATGTGCTACAAGATCCTCTTGATATGTGTTTTATATGATGTTGGCAAGAAAAATGTCTTATTCTTGATTTTTAAATGATATACTTTAGTTAATTGTGCATAAGGTGTGTATAGAGGCTATTATTTCATTTATGTCATCTATCCAAGGTGATTTTTCCTCCTCAAAAGATGGTTTGGCTAGTGGGTATAAGACTAGTTTTCTTTGTATCATTACTATTTGAGAGTAGCATATTCCCAAACCTGTAGCCTATGAATGCATTAGTTGTGGCCAATAATAGTCTTCCTAATATAAGAGGGTAACTTCCTAAGTAATTCTTAGGCTATAATATGATGAGGTTAGTGAAATATTTCCATGAATCTATAGTAATGATGATGTCTTCCATGATCCTTTCTAGCTTAATGGTGGATTTATTAGCCATTTTCAAGATAATGTGTTAGGCATATGTGTGTAAGTCCTAACTTATTTTTTACTATAGTCATAACGTCAATGGATGATCCCAAGTCAATTAATTTATTATATATTGTTTAGATTTGGATACTAGTATTGACTTTATGATTTCTTGGATAAACATATTTTGGGGGAACTATGTTACCCAACATAATGTCTACAAGTTGAGCATGGACTTGGACTATTTTGGGGTCCTTTCCTTTTATTCTTGGTTTCTTCAAACATTGTTACCAAATGACCATATTGTATATAGACTCATCCTTAATATATTTAAACAAATGAATATTTAAAAAGATGTTTTCTAGTTGTCATAAAAAATAAAATTCTAGTTCTGATTTAGGGCATGGAATGTTTAGTCTCTCAGGAAAAAGAGGATGCTTATATTATTTTTGTTTTTTGATAGGTCTTACTCAAGAGTGGTAGTGGTTTTAAGTGGATGAGTATTAATATGATCATCCAAGGTTGCTTCAACTATTTCAATGATCATTGGTGAGGTGGGTTGTGGAAGAATGCATCCTAAACAAAGATGCACTTCATTAATATCCAAGGTATATGTTAGATATTATATTATTTCAATGGTTTCTATTGGCTCAAAAAACTTATTGGTAGGCTTTAGTATAGATTGGGAAGGTAATTATGTTGGTCTAGAAGATGTTTGAGTATTTGGCATTAAGGCTAGTTGTTGATGTTTCTACAACTGTGTTTGTTGTAGGAATACATGGTTGTAATTAACCCAAGGTTGGTTATTTTTCCATGATTATTATCATGGTTGTGAAGGGTAAGACCATTATTGATTTTAGGATGGATAAGACTAGTTATGGGAATACTAACAAGTGTTTACATTTTGGGTGGGATTCTAATTATATGGTTGTAACAAATTTTAGGTCTGGGGTTTCATATTATTTTGAGAGGATGGTCCATAATTAGGAAAATCAAAAAATTGATTATTTGAAAATGCTAAGTTTGGTGGCATACCTATATTATATGGCCCAAGTGGCCATTGTCTCCTTTGAGTTACATAAAATATTTGGTCTCCTTCTTTATGAATTTCATGTAATTCAGCTATTTTAGGAACCTCTTCTGTGATGCTAGCTACCTTTACCTAGAAAACATGACATTTAGAGTCTACTTTCTTTTTCTGATAGTATGGATAATAAACCTTCAAGGATTGTTCTATTTCTTCTTTATTATTCCTTATATGCAATGTATCTAACTAAGTATCCATATGAATAATGATATTTTTCTTCATATCCTATATTATATTACTTACCTCCATTTTTGAGAGTCCATTTATAGAAAATGAGGGAAGTATCTTGATGATACAAATTTTATTCATCATTGATCTTGAGTAATTTTTACATAATATTGTGAAATCATCAGAGGATAATGTTGAAACATCACCCCCAGTCATTAAGTACAATACTTACAAATAATATTATCTCACTCCTTTCAATAATACCAATTTGATGGATTCTCTATCCATTATAGTCTACTTGCATTTGTATAAGATGAACATGAATTTTTCCATGCAATCCTATAATGATGCATCTTCCTCCTATATTATCTTGAATATTTCATCCCTTCTATAGTTTATTTTTTAAAAATAATCTTGATATTTGGATAGAAAAATCTCCTTAATTTCTTCCCATGTAGAAACTACATCTTTTCTAAGCCCCATGAACCATCTAAGATATGCATCTTTGAGTGTTAATGGAAATAACTTCAGTTTCTAAGCATCTTTGTTATAATCATAGTTATGGCATAAGATGTCAAACTCAGAGAGGAACGTATTAATGTCTTCACTTGCCTTTCCTCTAAAGGTATGGAGGAAAAAATGAGGGATATTATTCATATGTGAATTTACTCTAAAGGTATGGATGGGAAATTCAAAATTTGTAGACTCATTGGTATAATTTTGTTCTTGATGGTCCCCCATGAATATTCTTTTTATTATTAGGCCAAAATATTTTTTGACCCATTATTCAAACTCATTTTTATTTTAGGTATTCCCTAAGGTGTAGTAAATGGAGATTTTGGATTGTTATTGAGGTATATAAGGTCTTATATATAATGGTGAAGAAGTATAATATCTTAAGCATTCAAGCTTTTGTTTAGCAAAGAGCCTACCTAATCTAGTAGATCTTGTTTAACTAGTGTCTCTTATAGGAGCTAGAAGGGATCTAAATGCTTCTTTGGTAAGGAATTTGGGTGAGGATGAAGGGAATTAATTGATATATTCTTAGGTATGAGGTGATAGGGTGGGAATTATTAAAGATGATATGAGGGGTCTTTTTTAGGAGTATGAACCTCTTCTTATTCAAAATTTCCAACTTTTGCTACCAACCCAACCGAGAATTCCCTTTTTTCTATATCTTCTATTGACAGCCAATCTTCAAAAAAATTCTCATATTCTTCAATTTCTATGGGCTATATTTTTTATCTTATAGCAAGGGTTAATTGTCTAGGCAAGAATCTTCCTAGATGATCTTTTTCACTTTACATGTAAATCAATTAACTTCCTTTTTTTATTTTCTATCCTACCTGCATAGGGTTAGTATGGTTTGTGTTCTTTTTGAATTCCTCTATTCTATTTTTTCTAAAAATCAAAACTATTATCTATAAATTAGGAAACATTTAAGATATAAATTATAAATATTTTAATCTATGAATGTAATAAATATTTAATCTATAAACTAAAATAAAAACTAGAAAAATATAATTTCCAAGATTGGATATTTCTAGTGTGTGATCCCCTCCGTAATAATGACACAAAAATTATAAGTGGTATTTTTATGTACCAGTTAACTAATGTGATGCATGAAACCCAATCCACATGTGATTAGATAGCTATTGGTAACCTAAAGGAGCTATTTCATTAATTTTCAACCCAAGGACGTAATCTTGATAGGATGATTTCATTGTTATGTCTTCTCATTGGCTATAATATATGCTGATGTAAGATCCTTTAATTGCATGATGCATTTGAATATGATCCTTCAGCTGCAAGATGTATTGATTCATGTTGATTCAAATAATATTCCTTTGTTTACTTTGAACTTTATCAAACAAATATTATAATAAATAATCATATAATGAAAGATAATAATAATTACTTAAATCACAAAACAAAATATTATTACTCTATGAAATATAGTAATATATATCTATCATGTATTAGACTTGTTTGAGTAGGAGTGTACAAGGGATAATATCAAAATTCAAATATTATGAGAGGTTATGGTAATAATTAGGTGTTTAAAACATGACATTTATGGGGATCATCAGTGGCTAATAGATGAAATCTCCAGTCTTTGCAAGGTAACAACTTCATTACCACATCCTACATGTGATGATTACATTTTCATCATTGGCTTGCCATAGTTACATAATAACCTCAAATGAATTATGTAACCACTACCTTATACAGGTGGTGATTGCATAACCATTTCCTACATATGGTAGTTATTCCATCCTAGATAAAGAAAGATGGGTTTGAATTCATTTTTGAGTCCTAATAAATGTTTGGTGTTTTTAAGGTTGCCATTTTCAAAGTTGATCCCTTTTTTATAGGGAGTAATAGTGGCTACCAAGGATTATGGGGTAGGTGATAACCATGAGATGATTTTATAGACTAGGATGGGATACTAAGGATAGCTCATGTAGGGACTTTCCCCCATTGAACAGGTTATTGTGTAACTTGTTCACGTAAAAAGTTTCATAACAAAACACCTTTTGGTTCCCATAGGCCCTTGGAGAGTGGATGGCCACTCTCATAAATGTCTATCAAATAGTAGGTTTGTTAAAAATGGGTTGAATTATGACTTTGAGGGAAGATATTAACAAAGGATAGGCTATGAAATGTTCAAATTATTTTAATGATGTAGACATACCCAATGTGGGTGTCATGTATGGAGTAAGACTTGTAGGGGTAGATGGATAAGTGACCTCAAATGTCCATAAGGCCATCATAGAGATCCTTGACTCTTGAATAATGAGATAAGGTGATATAAAAACTACTATATAGTTGAACACCAATAGTCATTAAGATTAAGGATAAGAATTCATGATATTTATGGGCCTATGAGCTTTTCGGGATGGGCATACAAAGACCTATACAAGATTGTATGATTGGGAGCTATTTCAATTAGTTACCCTAAGATAGTTATGATTATTTATTAGTGAGAGGTTTTAATTAGAGATGTAGGGGGCCATTAAGGCCTATAATTAGATAGGAATGACACATTTGATAGCCTTTCCCTGAGCAGTGGGAATGTTGACAATAATAAACTTGGTAGCCATGCCATACCAAGGCATGTCAAGATAGTGGGTAGATGACGTGACCTAACTTGTAGCTAGTATAGGATCACATCAAGTGGACATATATAAAGGTGCATATTATGGACATAGTACCTATTTTGTTTAGGTTACCATATAAAACCACTGTCTACATGCCCTAGGTATTATACAAGGGAGTTGTTAAGAGAAAGTATGATATACTAGTGAGATTACAATGGCATTCCCTCACACTTGTGTTTCCCATAATGGGATTGATCAACATGATAGAAGAATTGGATGTAAAATAACCTATAGGAGCACAAGCTATTAAATAACCTATAGGAGGATGAGGGGGTATTATACCCATGACTATTCTAGTTTTATTTATAGTTGGAGGTTAGTAATAGGTACAATAACATTTACAACTAACACCATTACCATAACAAGATAATATACAACTACAACATGTAATAGGTGGAGGATATGGTGGAGGTGACTAGGAACTAAATGATGATGAACCAATATAAATAGAGGAGGATATCAAGATGATATCTAATGAGAAGTGGAATTTGGATTGGTATGAAGATGATCTAGGTAAAATAATTATTTTTTATATTATCTTAATTTATCACATACCTTTAGACATGATTACTTTTCTTAACTTATTATTTTACATGACCAAGGATCTAATACATATTTTATTTATATGGTTTCATAGTAATCTACGGGTTAGATGATGATGATAAAGAAAATCCTTGTCAAATTTTTTATATGTTGGTAAAGGTTTGAATAGAGATCAAATTTTAGTGGATATAGGACTCCCTACTAGGATAGGTAGGTATAGTGATTTTTTTCCCTAAGTACAATGTATCCATGAAACTAACCCATTATAGGGGAGAGATTAGTAGACTAAAAGCATAATATATACAACATAGTATCAGATGAAGGCTCCAAGTGATATTTTTGTAGGTAGGGGAAGTTGAAATTCTTCAAGATAACATACAACAGGGGAGAAAAAATTATAGGTAGGGACTATTAGAATGTGTAATAGGAGTAGAAGACATAACACATGACACTCCTCAGCATTAGGGACCTCACATAAGAGTAGGATCCCTAGATATGAGGCCACTAAAGGGGGAACATAACACCCCCTTATAGAACCGTAATATTAGATTATTGTACATGTATATACAATTAATTTTGGATTATCTAGATATTGAGACACATTTTATCTCTATAAAGGTGATTTTATTAAGACATTGATGTATAAAATTCACACACACACACACACACACACACACACACACACACACACACACACACACACACACACAGATATATTTTGGCTTATGTTGATTACTTTTTATGATGTTTAATTTTTATGTTACTTTTTAGTTTATGCACTTTAGATGACTAGGCATGTGGTGATGTACCATGTATCTTTTTTTAATGATAATGCTATAGAAATGTTCATATATTTAAGATAGGTAAGAGTAATGTATGTAGATGTAAATGAAATGAATCTTTACTAGTGTGATAAAGACTATATTTTAGGTGATGATCAAGATACTTTGTACATACAAGAAAATCAAATTTCAACTTGTAGTAAAAGGATGAAAGGGAAAAATTATATATGTAAATAGTAACATAAAACCATACATCAAAACTTTATAAGGACTATTAATAATCTTTACAAGCAAAGGGGAATTTTTACTTATTTTCAAACCTATAAAACACTAACTTTATTGGTTTCATTTATAGGTGGCTATTCAATATATAATTAGTCAATGGGATAATGTTATCATTTTATTATAGACATTTAGACAAGATTTTGGAGATTTTTACTTCCCCCCATTTAAAACTTTATGATTTGAGTTATATTATTTATTTTATTTTTGTGACCCCCTACACTTAGTTTCATGCAACTAGGAAGATGCATGGGTGCACCACCAAAGGATAGATGTAGTCAAGTAAGAGAATCTCTCCCCAATGTTAGTCCCACACAACTAGTGAGTTATGAGGGATTATCATAGAGGATTAGTGAAGGGAGAGAGATGTGATATTAACTTTATTTACATGATTTTTTGAATTTTTAATTAGTGTCTTTTTAAGAGGATTTGGGTCTCTAGATCATAACACATTACTATAGTTGTAAGTCTAGCTTTGCACTAAAATCAATAGTTGTGTTCGTAGGTTTCACACCTATTGGCCAATTCATTATTTAAAATTATGATCTTGTGTTACTACATAGCTCTCATAATTTCAATATTATAGCCAACAACTTTTTAGTGATGTCATCACACTTGAAAGTTATGAAGTGGTTGATACCAACTATTTTAACAGTTTAAATGATGAATCATCTTCTTGCATTGTATAATAATTTACGTCTTCATTATTTTTAAGTTGACATTGCATTGATCATAATCATAACAAAATAAATTATGTAATTCATTTTATAACATCATTTTATCTCTTAGATTATACAAAACTTAACATAATAAAACTTTTCTATTACAATTGTATATATGTTGACATCTTGTTATTACTTTCCTAATTATTTACCACATTGAAATTTCATATTTTATAATTCATTTAATTACTTATGCATACAACCTATTTAACCCTATTTAAGTAGGCTATCCACCAAATCTCCTTCTCGACCCTAGATTAATGGTATCAAATCATAAACACTTCATATCATTTCCAAATGGTATCATGGTGTTTTTGATGTGTCATAATTATTTGTATGCCCACTCATATGAGGTATAATTATAGGAAGTTATGGATTGAGGATCATGACCGTTCATCATAACTTCCTTTACATCCTTAAATGGGAGAAAAATATTCAATGATGCCAATTCCAGAGATGTTTTAAAAAGTGATAGTGGATGCATTATAGAGACAATGTGAAGATATGGAAGAATGTCATGCACAAAAATGAGAAACTATTTTTTATCACTTTTCACTCCTCAGGTAGTATACTTCACCAAAAACCTCACATCTTCATCAACCATTTGGACAAACACAATATAAGGTATAATTAAATCTAGGAATTCCTATTTTTAAAGGAAAAATAGATTCAAATGCACTATATAATTGGCTTAACCTCATATATTCATACCAAATATTTAATCACTTCTTTAACCAGGATAAAATTACATTTTCTCTTTTAAAACTTTCTTTGTTAGTTAACAAATGGTGGAAAGACTACTATACTTCCCATGAATGAGATATTAGATTACAAACCTATGTAGGCACATGAAATGGTTTCTTATAAGTACTCAAATCCACTTAATATAAAATTATCCTAGTTACACCAAGGCAAAGATAAGTTTCTACAATAATACATAGATAATTTTCACACCCTAGTGTCCAAACTTGGGATTCAATATTTTAATTAATTATCCCAAGAACATTCATCAATGAAAAAATATGGAAGTGAAAAAATAAATTACAAAGAAAAGTTACCTCTCAATGTGAAAACCATAAATGAGACAGTAATTTTAAAGTGGAAAACTGAACGTATCATAGAAAAACCATGTGATCTTATTAGAAGGCTTACCACCAAAATATCCACAAGTACAAGATTGAATTAAGGGCACAATGAGAAGAAGAGAGAGAAAGATTTGAGTTTATAGTGAGTAAATGAGGAGAGGAAGGGAAATTTTATAGAGATATAGGAAAAGAATGAGAGTTATAAGGAATCTTATGATTACCTTACAAGCCTCCTCTATGTGTGCCACTTGTGTCCTAGTTTCTGAGAAAGTGAAGGGAGGTGTGTGCCAAGTGGGTAAAGAAGTTACTCATGTAAGTAACTCCCAAATCCTAAAGGATAATAAAGATGTGGTTGAAACCTCATGGAATCTATATTTATGTGAATTAATAATTTTCATAAATAAAAATTCCACACATAAAAAAGGAAACTCAAGATAAAATAAATTTTCCTAAATAAAAGGTAATCCTAAAAATCCCACTTAAACATTATTTAGGAGTTTAAAAACAAACAATAAGGGAATAAACATCCATAAATCTTCCCCTTTATGATAACTTAATTCAATCCTATATGGTTATAAAAAAATACAAACTTTTCTTTACATAATGGCTTAGTTGAGATATCAACCATTTATTATTCAATAGGACAAAAAGAGAAAAGAATTTGACTGTCTTCTATAAGTTTACATTAAAAAATAATGTTGAATCTCAACGTTATTGTACATTGCATGGAAAAATGGATTTTTTGTTAAGACAATGGCACTTTGATTATAACCCAAAATCATAGTAGTCGAATGTTATGGGTGGCTAAAATATGTAATAAGTCTTGTAAGCCAAATAAATTCATTTGCAACATGATTAAAAGATTTAAACTTAGCTTCTATGGAATATAAAGATACAATAGTCTAATTTTTACTACTCTACGAAATGGTGCCAAAACCTAAATAAAAATAATAACCACTTATGGATATATGATCATTAGGATAACCGACCTTATTTGAATCTGAATAACCTACCAAAGAGAAATTACTATTAGAGGTATACTCAATGAAAAAATTTAGAGTACCTTTAATATAATTAAGAATTATTTTAACAACTTTAAAATGATTATCTTGAGGTTTAAACATAAAATGAGAAACCAATCCAATTTAAAAAGTAATATCAGGATGAATATGAGTTAGATAATTTAAACTGCTAACTAATTATCTATAAAGAATTAGATCAATAGTATCTATTTCTATATCATTAAGTAAATTTATAGAATGTTCACAAGGAGTATCAATAGGTTTGAAATATAACATATCAAACCTAGGTAATAAGTCATATCCATATTTAGATTGATAAATAGAGATGCTATCTTGTTTTTTCTAAACTTGAATGCCTAAAAAGTAATGTAAGAGACCCACATCAGTCATTTAAAATTTATTATTAAAATAATTTTTAATGAAAGAAAACATTAAACTATTACTACCAATTATGATTAAGTCATCAACATAAAAAACAATGATAACTATTCCATTTGGAGTGTTCTTTTCAAAAACATTGGGATAAATAAAACTATGAGTAAAGCCTTGAGCTAGAAAAAAATGATAGATTTTAGAGTACCATTCTTTAGGAGATTGTTTCAAACCATAAATATCTTTGTTTAACTTTTAAAAAATGTGTTCATTTCCTTTCTTGATAAAACCAAGGGGTTGAGACATGTAAATTTCCTCATGTAAGTCACCATTTAAGAAAACACTAATAACATACATTTAATAAATAGGTCAATGCATGTGAGTAACTAAAGCTAAGATATCTTTAATTATTAGAATCTTATAAATAGGTGAAAAAGTTTTATTATATTCAATTCTTTCAATTTGATAAAAATATATATCCACTAATCTCTCTTTATATTTTTTAATTTGATTATCAAAATTAAACTTAGTTTTAAATAACCATTTAAAACTTACCAAATGATGTCCTTTAGGGAAAGGGACTAAGTCCCAAGTGTTATTAGAAATCAAAGAGTTGTATTCATCGTGCATTAATTTTTCCTAATGAGGGTGGTCTTGAAATTGTTTTAGTGTTATATCATCATTATTGTTAATAAGTTTAGAGATTAAATCATAGATATAAATTTATTGCCTAGTTATATGAGTATCATTAAGATCTACATTAATTCTAGAATATTATATAGTATTATTAGCCCACTTAATCATATATTTAGGTGGATCAAGACTATAAAAAAGATAAAGAACTTTAGGAACAAAAATATTCTGCACAACATCTTGATGAGCATTACTTGATTCAAAAGAAAAGCACACACTATATCAAAAGAATTTGAATTGGAAGCATAATCAGTTACATGATCATACACCTTTTAATCTTTATTTTTTTAGTTTAAGGATCATACACCCTATAATATTTATATGATTCATCATAACCAACAAAGATAAAAGTGTCTACTTTAGAATATAGCTTCTTATATTTTTCTATTGGAATATAAACAAATACATCACAACCAAAAACATGTAAATGCTTCAAATTAGGTTTTATACCACTCTAAAATTCTTTAGGTGTAATATTTATAACAAATTTAGTGGGAATACTATTGATGATATAGACAACACAATACATAGATTCAACCCAAAATTTATAATACATATTTTTAGCATGTAATATATACCTAACCATTTTAGTGATAGTCCTATGTTTATGTTCAACAACACCATTTTGCTTAGGTGTTTTGAAGATTTTGTCCTCATGTTTAATACCAGGTTACTTATAGTATGAAATAAAATCATTGTTAACCTATTTGGTTCCATTGTCATTTTGTAATATACGTAAAGAAAAATGAGATTATTTTTCAACAAAGTCATGAAACTCAATAAAAGTGTTTAAAACTTGATATTTAAACTCACCTAGTGAAATCATCAACAAAATTTAAAGAATAATTTACACCATTAATATAAAGAGTTTGCATAGGGACTAAAAAATCACCATGAGCTAAGTAAATATTTTTAGTATCATGTCATGAGTGATTCCTAGAAAAATATTATCAATGAATTTTACCAGCCATAAAATAACTATAATCAAAATCAGTGGGAGAAATTTCAGGCAAACCTTACACTATATTAAATTTATTCATAATTATAATACTTTGAAAATTAATATGTCCTACTCTTTCATACCACAAGTTAACATCAATAGAATAAATCAAAGCATGAGTAGAGGAGGAATAAGAGATTCTAGTAAACTTGAACAAGTTATCATTGTCTAAAAAAATAGTAGCAACTACTTGAAAATCTGTCTTAGTAAATTTAACATAACAAGTATTTTTATAAAATTATACTTTATAGTCCTATTTGCATAATTGAGGAATAAAAATAAAATTTAATTTCAAATAAAGAACAAGAAAGACATAATGCAATTCATCATTATGGCTTTGAACAATTCTTATGGATTAAAGATTGAAAGAATCCTGATTTACAAGACTTTAATGATTGTTAAAATTATCTAGTTATAAACAAATAAACAAATTAGAATTAGATATTGTATGTTGAGTAAAATCAAAATCAAAAATCCATCAATAGGAGAAGCTTTTAAAGGACAAGTAAAAGTAGCTCTAGTATTATATTTCTATTAGATTGATTCTTAGTGTTACTAGTGCTAACTTGTCTTCGACCTTAAGCTCTCCAATTTTAATTTCACATTTTTTCTTTAAAAAATGAGCTTCATCATGTGTATTTTTGTCATAATAATTACACTCTAACTTATTCTTAGGTGTGGAGTTAGATTTTTGTTCTTTATTATCATGTCTATTATTGGACTTAACATGTTCCTTGCCATTCTTGTTTTGGTGTTTAGAAACAAAAATATGTTAATTAGTCTTAAGACTACCAAATTGAATTAAATTTTGTTCTTCTTGACATAAAAAATAAAAAAATAATTTACGTGTCAACAAAATAGATAAATTAAGAAAAGTTAGTTATGAATGAACATTGGTAATAAACTCCTAAACAAGTTGATACTAACACTTTTTCATGATAATATTAATAAAATTCAAATCTAAAAGTTTAACACCTAAACCAAATAACTAAAAAAAGCAAATAGTGAACTTTAATAAGACATCATCCATAATTTTGAAGTCATTATACTTTAAATCATACAATTGATCTTGAATTTGAATTTTATGAGATTCATTCACATCATAAGAAGATTTAAGCTTAGACCATGCAATAGATGCAAGAAGACAACCATCAATATGTGCATGTAATTTAGGGGTCATGGCCATGTCAGTCAATCCTAAGGTCTCATTATTTTTTACTTTTTATTTCTCTTTAACTTCAGTAAAGTTAGTCTTTATATTGGGTTTGGAGTCCATGTCATCTACTATGTGCACCAAGTGTTTAAAAGTGAATATGTATTGCATATGTGATTTACATAAATGGTAATTTATGGATGTGAGTCAAAATTCAAGAAAACATTGAGTCATTTTACTTTGAAATCTCACCCAATACCTAGAAAGTAAATAGGCAAGAAAAAATCACTTAAAACAAAGGAGGTATGGAAGAAGGACAAGAAGGCCAAAAAATGAGATTTTGTTGAAGTGCAAAATAAATATCAAGTAATAAATGGGAGACAAAAAAGGATTAATAATTGCACAAAAAATCAACTACAAGATGGCTATAACAATTTTTCAGGTTGTAATGGAAAAGATAATAACAATGATTTTAGAAGCTTTCATCTTAGCCATTATTATTATTATTATTATTATTATTATTATTATTATTATTAATAATTGTAATCTCACATAAAAAATACCGACAATTAAAATAATTAAACATATTAAAAAATTGTATTAATTATTAAATAATGATAACTTTTTTTTTAATGATTTATATTAAAACATCAAATTAATAAATTTGAACAAATTTAAATATGAAATTGCATTTATTATCTCAATAGAGAGTTTACCAATAAAAAAATTAATGATTTCTTTCTCTCTCTTTTTAATTAGAAAGTTGTCATTATTTTTTAATATAGATAAATACTTAATTCTCAATAAAAAGAGAAAGAAGCTTGAATTAAAAGAAACAAACAAATAATATTGCTGTAGAAAGGATTTTTTTTTTTAAAAAAAAATTTGATGTTTAAATTTAGAAAAAAAGACTTTAAATTAAAATTAACATTAATTTAATTTAATAGGAAAAAATGAAATTCCATACTTGAGAGAGGAGCCATAAAACAATAGTTTGTTGTATGCACTAGAAAAATAAGATATAGGGCCAGGGATGTAACAATAGGAAATAAAAAAATATAACAGATCAAAAAACTTAGATTTGAGATTATGAAAATAAATATGAATAGGTAAAAATTATATGTTGATAAAAAAACCTTAGATTTTATATATATATATATATATATATATATATATATATAAAGAACAATTTTTTTATTTTTTGGAAAGATAAAATAGAAGAATAAGAAGCATAGAAATTAAATAGAAATATGAGATATAGCTATAGAATTTTTTTTTCTGGTAAACAAAATTTGATATATATTCTTTGAAAGAGTATAAAATAAGATGCTCAGAATCAAACAATAGAAATTTGAGCTTAATATTTCTACAAAAAATTGGTAAGAGAAATACTAAGCAATAAAAAACCATAATACGAATTAAACTTGTATTCCTTTTTTTTTTGCTTGCTTGTATGAGCTTAAAAAATTAAAAAATCCTACTTGGAGGGCCTCTCAAAACCAAAATAAAATTTAGAAAATAAGCCTTGAGAGCAACCTACAATAACTGCTTAGAGAGAAAAAAGAAATCAAGAAAAAAAATTAGAGAGAAATGGATTTGAATGGAGAGCATGAGTGGAGCCCTTACAAAATAAGTTTTGAAATATCTCCCAAAAACTACACACCTCCAAAATAATGTTGATAAGATGAAATTATATCTAATACCATAAAGTAATTATCCTAAGAACATTCATCAATGACAACATATGGAAGTAAAAAAATAAAGAAATTATAAATTAAAGTTACCTCTCAAGGTGCAAACCATAAATGAGACAAGAATTTTAAAGTGAAAAACTAAATGTATCAAATTAAAAGCCATGTGATCTTATTATAAGGCTTGCCACCAAAATCTCTATAAATACAAGATTGAATCAAGAGCGCAATAAGAAGAAGAGAGAGAAAGCTATGGATTTCAAATGAGGAAATGAGGAGAGAAAGAGCTATTTTAAAGAGCTATAAGAAAATAATGGGACTTATATATAGTTCCATGATTACCTTACAAGCCTCCTATGTGTGAGCCACTTATTTCATAGTTCCTTATAAAGTGAAGGGAGGTGTGTGCCAAGTGGGAAAAGGAATCACTTATGCAAGTAACTACAAAATCCTCAAGGAGAAAAAAAATGTGATTAACACCTCATGGAATCTATATTTATGTGAATTAATAATTAAAATAAATAAAAATTCCACACACATAAAAAGGGAACTTAGTATAAAATAAATTATCCTAAATAAAATGTAATCCTAACAAGATTCATAGTAGAATCTTATTTTTAAGTATAGGTTAGGATTGAGGCCTCACATCCAGTTAGATATGAATTTATTGATTATATCCTTAACAAAAAGAAGCCCAAAAATATATTTACAAGTTTGAATCAAAGGCTAATTCTAAGACTAAGATAGAATATTTGAAGTCTTAGACAAAACAACAATCTAAGTCTTCTAAGTAGAATTGTAAATCAAGTAATAAATCCAAACACCATCTAAAGAAGAAGCAACATTTTTTAAATGATTAACAAATCATTTCAAGACTAACATGTGGTGTTTATTTCATGACCACAATAGTCATTCCAATGAATAATGTGACACTAGGAAAACTCTACTTTCATATCTTGAGGTAATGGGTATCATCAATGTAACATCAGGTAAAGGTAATTATATCATAGATTCTAAGCCTATAACCATGGTGGGTATTAAAAAAAAAACAATACTACCCCTGTAAATATAGAGGGAGTGGAAAGATTGTTCCATTATAAAATGTGGATCAAAGCACAACCAATATATTTGATATTTGATAATGAAAGTTAGAATAGCCTAATTTCTCCATAATTAGTTCACGTATTAAAATTAACATTGTATCCTCATCCACAACCATAATCCATTGGATGGTTTAGTGTGGGATATGAGAAACATGTCACTCAATAGTGTCAATTAGTGTACAACATCAATCCATTTCAAGATATGGTCCTTTATGATATTTATCGATTAGAGGTATGTGATATTCTACTAGGTCCACCATATATTTATCACCAACATGCAATATATGAAACAAATCATAGAATTTTTTTTATAAATGTTAGTGATATAAGAAATAACATACTAGAAGTAGTTCCAAATATATCACTCATTATCACCAAATTGTGTAATAATCTAGTCACATCTACTAATAAGTTCATGTTTTTTATGGTAAGATATGAATGCAAGAAAGTACTTATCTCACCAACTATTAGTATGGTTCATATAGCATCAATTCCATAAGCAACATAGATACATATCAAGTTATAAGGATACAAGGATGTATTTTAGCTACCAAAACAAGTGCCTACACATTCTGTGGTGAATCAAAATATTGATCTAAGCCCTAGATTACATCTTCCTAAAGATTATTTACACCATATATCCTTTTTGGGAAATGAATAAATCAAGAAGTAGAGCCATGAAATAGTGGATAATGTACATATTAGACCTATTTTATTGCCTTAAGATAACTCAATTTTGTTATCACCAAATAAGGATAGCACATCAAGGTTGTGCATCAATTAATAATCACTCAAAAATATCATAGTAATATTTTGATTTCCTCTTCCAAGGATTGAGGATTTTTTTTTAATATCTCTGCAATGAAAAATAATTCACTAAAATTGATCTTAAGTCTTGATATCATCATATTTATATTGATCCTATATTCATATGGAAGATGTCCTTGAAGTCCAAATAAAGTTTTTTCAAATGGTTAGTCATTCCCTTTAGCTTGACCAATTATCCAACCACATTGATCTAAATGATGAATGATATTATGAGACCCTTCATTACTTAATTTGTCATAGTATAACTTGAAAACATCCTGATCTTTAGAAAAACATGGGATGAACATGTGTTCCATATATCTCAAGTGCTTAAAACTTTGTGGAAATATAAATTATATATAGACATGGAAAAATTCTCTTTTGTCATGCAACATCTGGGATACATTGTAGATGCACAAGGAGTGCATGTTTGACTTGACTAAGATTTAAGTCATATAAGATTAGTCACAACCAAATAATATCACGTATCTTCATAGTCTTTTGGGATTAGAAAAATTATATAGGAGATTTGTACTTGGTTTTTCTCATGTGACATAGAATCTAAAATAAGTTACCTAAGGTGGTTCTAAATCAAAGTTTTATAGGACTACCACACAATAGAAATAATTCTAAGAATTGAAATATAAAATTTGTATTATACTAGTAATTACTTTTCTAGACCTTCAACAACCATTTTATCTTAGGTATATCCCACTAAATTTGCACTTGGAACAATCCTCACTCAACATGGTCACCTAGTTATTTACCATAGTGAAACCTTCACTACACTAGGAAGGAACTACCAAACATATAATAATTATATTTACGTTATTTTTTAGAAATATAAGCATTATATATTAGGAAAGGAGACTATGATCCACATAGATCACAAGATACTTCAATTCTTATAGACTTGGAAAAATTTTCAAAAAGAGGAACATAAATTATGGTCTTCTTATCTTCAACAATTCCATTTTAACATCAAGCATGATAATGGAATTTCTAATCCAATTAAATATTTTTTTATCTAACCCTTTATTTAAACTCTCATTTATATAATTTATTCATTTGGACATGAAGTCAACTCATGGTCATAATTTTATTCATCTGACATGGATTTTACAGATATCTATTAGAATATTATATGTGGTACTTCAGTACTATATTTATACTTGAAGGATGGAATTATTTATCATCTTGGGAACTTGTGTGTCCCACATGATGAAATAAGATATAAAATAAAATTGAAGGATCATTTCAATAATGTTGTGAGATATTTTGGGATTGAAAAGTCTCTTGTAGTGTTATAGAATCACTTTTATGTTATGATCCACACTTATAATAATTGAAATATAAAAACTATAATGTAGATAAAAATAAATAGATATTGGTGGGACAAGATTACAAAATATTCAATATATATAAATATAATAATACCCTTAAGGTAGGGTAATGACATACAATATGACTTTAGGAAGGAAAAAATCCATAATGTCACTTCAAGGGGACAACCTCCAATATATTTATACCAAATATAACACTTAAGACTTAATTTATTGATATCAATTTTATATAGACCTATATAGAACTTAATAATGGATGGGTAACCTCTTAATCCCAATGTAGGTTGACCATTACCCAATGTATTATTTTCAGAAGTTTATCATTTATACTAAAATATTGGACCCATATAACTAACTAAGGGAGCATGCCACATGTCAACATATCCATAAATCTATAGACATTAACATATCATATCCCTAGGTACATATGGATATATTTACCACATTTTAGGTTTGATGTTTTCATGTACATTAAGTGTTTTACCATGTGTATAATTTCCAAGCTAGTCAATAAGATATAAGGCCTATACACACCTCTTTTAGTTCTAACAAAACCATGGGAATCAATTTTTTATGGAATCTATCTTAAGATACCTTACTACCAAGAATATAGGAACTTTGATTCATCTCCCTCACCCCTCTCTATATAAATACAATTATATAGAAGATAGGGACTTGGTAGAGAGATATTCATGAATAAAGACCCTCATTTGATGAGAAGATATATATATATATATATATATATATATATATATATATATATATATATATATGGTGAAGACTCTCTAATCATATCAGGTAGTGATTATGTTTATGTAGTAGTTGATAGATTCTTAAATATGACAATTCTTATACCCTATAAAAAATTAATATCAACTCTATAAATCAATCAATTATACTTTAAATATGTCTTGATACTTTTAAATCCCTAAAACTATCTTTTTTGATAGGGACACAAGGGTTTTGGTCATTTCAAGAAAGGACTTTGGTATATGTTAGATACAAAATTGAACAATTCCACTGCCTTTCATCCTCATATTGCTTGACATATAAAAGTGGAAAATTAGAGGATATTATATCTTCTAAGAGTATACAATTTTAATAATAAGGACACATAGGATGGAAATATTCCTTTCATTTAGTATAACTACAATAGATATTTGTATATATCTACCTACATATGGTCCTTTTTTAGTTTTTGTAGGCTTCTAGTCTTTGACACCTATCGACATAGCTAATTATATTATATAAAATTAATAGAAACTCCTTCAGCTCAAAATGAAGTTGAAAATTATATTCATTTAATTGATCACATTTATTATATTTATCAATAGGTGATAACAATTATATAATAAGAAAATGTGAAATAAAATAAGCACTATGAAAAGCATTATACACCACACACCTTCTAGCTTGGTGATTGATTATTACTACACCTATAGAAAGAAAGACTGACAAGACCTTACTAAAAGTTTTGTTCACTTTGGTACGATCCCTACACCATCATCAAAAAATTAGAGAATAACAATTTTGAGGTTAATCTTTTGACTTATGTTGGGCTACATCCGATCTTCAATGTAGAAATGTTACATCACTATTAGTGACCTCAGTTAGATACTATAGATATTATAGAGACCCTCAAATAGATAGATATCAATATAGATTACAATTTTCTATTATAATTAGATCAAGTGTGATTGGGTCAAACAAACATGTTGATAAGATATCCCTCTCTTCTATATCATCAAAGTAGGTCAAGTGCCTTCCTAAGGAAAATGGTTTACAAAGGTATAGGCCACCAATTTTTTTCCACATAATCTTCCTCAACTTCATGTAATGGGGATATTTTTATTTAAGGAGGGGTGACTAATTTAAGAGGATCCATCTCTCTACATCATACCACATATTATCAAAATTTCAAGTTTAGCCTTGCACTAACATTATTAGTTGCATCATTAAGTTTTACACCTATGTGCTAATTCATTCCTTGACATTAAACTCATGTGTTACCACACAAATTATGCAGTGTTATTTTATAGCCAATAAGTCATAACTAATGATATCCACTATCATCATTACACTTGGTAGTTATGAAGCAATTGATAACAACTATTATAATGGTTTAATTGATTCTTCATATTCTTGAACTATATAATAATGTACATCTCCATTAATTTTAAGTTAGCATCACATTGAGTAAAACCATATAATACTAGAGTTAGGAATTTATTTGACAACATAATTTTATCTCTGATATTTTACAAAAATTATCATAAGTAAATTTACTATTGTAGTTCTATATTTGTTATCAACTTATTCATACTTTCCTTATTCTTTATTGCATTATAATTTCATAATCTCTATCATTCATCAAATATCTCATGAAAAAAACCTATTTAAACCTATTTAAGTAGGTTATCTATCAAATATTCTCCTATGCCCCAGATCACTTTCATATGTGTGTGTGTATGCATGCATGCATGCATGTATGTATGTATGTATTGGAAGGCCTTTACCACCAAATATTGTACCAATGCAACTAGTAAGATTCAAGGGCTCATCACTGAGGACCAATATAGGCAAGTAAAGTTACCCACTTTGAGCATGCTAGTGATTTTTACTATAGAGAACTATAAAAGGAATATTTTTTCATTGATAAGCTTCTATACTAGGCTATAGGATAGATTTTTCTAAGCTTGAAAAGAATTATAGAGTAATAAGGTACATCATTCTTGTACTATCTAAGACATGAAGCTATGTCACATTTATTTTGATAATGTTATCCAAAGGAATTATATGGTAATAAGGAAAATAAAATGAAATGATGTGTTTCACTTTGAAATTTTTTGTCATGTGAACTCAGAGCTAAAAAAACATTGAATGAAATAATTGATTTGTAAGACAACATAAAAAATTTAAATACAAAGAGGGAAATATAAAATGAATATATGTAAAAATGTTTGACATGTAAATATTTCACATACTCACCAAAATACTTGCCTTGTAAAGTGCATAGCTGAAATCATGCATAGATAAAGACTCCAGTCATCAGATAAGGGCCCAAATAATTGGGTCTAAACTTAAAACCTTCTCCATTTTTCTTATTTATTCTACTATTTAGTCTCAAGATGAGGTATCTTACCTATATATGATGTTCATGGATAGTGTTTTGATATTCATAATATTGTTTATATGACATGGTTAGCTCAATTTTCCCATTATGTTTGAAAAAGGGGGATTTAAATATTGTGAGAACTCAGTGAAATTTCTATGTTCCTCCACCTATTGATGGGTTTAGACAACCCAAAATTAATAATTTTTGGGTAGAAATTACAACTAATGTTAATTTATATAGTGGATATGATTAATTTACAAATCCCTTCCTCAATCACAGGTGTGGAAGGGGAAGGGAGAAAAGTCTTTGCAATCTAACCTAAAATCTAAGCTACAACTTAACCTTATATGGTGAGGTATTGGTTAACTACATTAAAGAGGTGGATCATCATTTTATTTCTGGGGACTATCATCATAACCAAAGAGTTTCACCATGCCAACATGGTGGACTTTGTTAGTAGGTTGAGGGAATCTAGTCCAAGAGGATGGTGAGATTATAATTTTCAATCCTATAAAGGTTGAATGAAAGTTTGATAGGTTTATAATTTTATAGAATGGTTATGGTTTTAGCTATATAATTGGTTCAGATGACTAAAATTATCATGGGATTTTCCTCAATTAGATTTTCTATTTTTTTAATTCCCTCTTCTTCATATTTATCCTCTAATAAGGATTTGGTAATTTAGACACCCATTTTTAGGACACATAATGTGGTCATTAAAGGTTCCTTATCTTTGGCCTAGGGTATGGGTTTCACCACATTATTTTTGGAAAATGGTAATCAATATAGAGACATGGTATCTTGTTGAAGTTGGCCTAAATATCAAAGGGTTTAAGATCGCCTTGAGAGACTAAAACCTTACCTAAGTGAATAGATCTAATCTCGTAGAATAAATTAGAATGGATTTCCTTAATTAAATTAATCCATGGTCATTAAAGGAACATGTTATAGTTTATGTCCCTATCAATCATATAGAATTCTATCAACACATTTTTAGGACCCAAGGTCATAGGAAACACAATGGTCCAAATAGAAGTAGACTTGAGTATGTCATAGCCTCTCAAGATGTTATAGGTGGTAGAGTAATTTTTTTCTTAACCAAGTTTATATAGAAAAAATAAGGGGATTATGTTAAAACCACCCCATCACTGACCATTTCTATTTTTATGCTATTATTACAGATCTACACTTGTAAGAATAAACTTGGATCCCACTTCTATCCCTCTTAGGATCTAGGTGAAGTCTCCTAAGATCAAATAAGTAACCAATATTTATTAAGTTTTTTTAAAGTGGGAACATATCCAAATCGATGTTATTGAACTAAGCCTAGGTTGAAGGCATGACACTACCTAGATGGCCCAATCCTGAGGCATCAAATAATGTTGAGTGATGGATAGGGTATTTTTTGATCAATTCCAAGAAAGATATATGAGAAAATGTCTTTGTGAGGATCATATTTACATCATATCTCCCCATAGGATTTGTTTGACATTATTCTCCAATAATTTTGGTAAGGAGTTATAGGTTGTTATTCTCTTGTGTGATTAATGTTGTTCATGTATTCTTCAGTTTATAATTATAAAACTCCTATCATTTGAATTTTTCCTTGAGTTCATAATTAGGGAGCTAAGTCAAGATTGGTTGTGCCAAAAGTAGAGGCCTAAAAATCATGATTATCAACTGGTATAATTTGGTTGGTGTGGTAACCTTGAGGCTATTTTTGATGTTATGTTATTGATGGTCAAGAAATGGGTTTTAATATAGGTGTAAATTGGTGTTGGAGGTGCCATAGAACTTGTTAGTATGGATTGAGGGTCTGAATTATGATTCCTTAAGAGCATGTATATATTAATTTTCCAATGGTCCTTATGGAGCATTTGAATGAAATTTTTATATTCCATGTAAGAATAAGTGTCATGTCCAAAGACTCTAAGAAAAAGGAAGTAGACATTGGGATCATAAACCCTAGGTCTCTAATTATGGTTTTGTTAAATGTTGTCAACAAATCTTGCACCCTATAGGAGGGTGTTAAATCCTCCTCCATATTTTGGAAACATGTGAATACATATAGGTATGTGGGTTTACCTATAGTATAAGTAGATCTCTAGGTTTAAGGGATAGCTCCCTGAATTTACCTTGAAGTTCTTATCACCTACTTAACTAATTACTTATGGGAAAGGGATAGGAGTTTCTATGAAATAAAACTAATATAAGGGGCTGATAAACCATAAGTATTTACAAAATACTATCATACTTATTTTGATAAGAATCAATACCTACAAACCAACTTCAAATTCCTAATAGGTTTTAACATAAGTGTTTCAATATAGAGGTGATATGCATGAGACAACATAAGGTAAGAGAACCAACAGGTATATTTCACACTCTAATTAAAGTTTTACACTTTAAAGTATCCTAATACACTAGATACACTCTACATGACCTTTTGTAATATGAACTCTTGCATAAACATGAGAGGATAAAGAGAAGCAAGGATAAAATATTATCACTTAACATCACCATACATCACTTTGCACACTTAGAAAAAATGTTATTAAAATAAAAAATAGATTAAATTTATTGTTAAAATGAAAATTAAAACATAAATCCAATAGGGATTCACCATACATGGAGTGTAAATAGCTTACAAGAGCCAAAATGGCTACTACTTATAGAATTTGAGAGAGTAGAGAAGAGAATGAAGTCCGAGAGTCACTAAAACATGTGTCAAGATGAGAGGAGGATTTAAATATACATGATAATGTAAAATTGAATATAAAATGAAAGGTATCATAGGAAAAAATTCTCTCAAAGGCATGAAACTCATGAAATGTGGTGCAATACTCTTCATTTGCCTGGCTAAAAACTACTTTCATCATTTGGCCTCATTGGAACGCTCCAAAATAGGCTAGGGATAGGTGATATTATTACACTAAGATGGAAGTGTTAAAAAAATTCTATAACATTAATTATATCTTTTCCTAATCATCAATATTTTTCTAGACATGAGTTATCACTATTTTCAATCATAATCACTCATCTTTCACTCACCTCTCATACATGACACCAAAATTGTCTTAAATTTTCCAATCAAATCCATAGATAAGAGTGAATGAAAATTTTAAATAACCCTCATGGCCTTATATTCATTAGGTATACCTTAAAACTCCTCTGACTTAAAGCTTTCACCTTCTCACTTGGTGGTCATTCCTTATTCACTATGCCATTTTGGACTGGCTGAGATGAAGATACTAGCAGAAGCACTTTTGAGATTATATAATGAAATAAATGGAAATGGAAGGTTATTTTAAGTCCCAATATCTCTCCCAAATTTTATTTTATCATTTTAAATTGATTTATACCAGACAACACACAAAACTATCAATAAAATCCATTTTCCACCCTGTCCATATAAGTAGGGTATAACTCATGTTGATGGAAGGAGTCATAAAGAGTAATATGTAATATAAAAAAAAATTCATTCTCATTATATCCCTTATATATTCCCCTCCTTAATTTTCTTTATTGGGTCCTTATCAACAGTTTTGGAGGGTTTTGAGTACTTTTGACCCTTAAGGTTTATTCATAAAGGTCTGATGTTAGAACCCTAAAAAAACTATGGAAAGTATTTATTCAATACCTCCTTAATTATCACCCAAATAATTAGGATCTCATACTAATCATCCATGTTGTTTTGAGCTTCTCAAGTTAGCCTCTTGAGCTTTGTTCTCCATTATACATACCATGTGATGGTCTTAAGCCAAGAAATGACTTATCTATGGTCTCCTTTTCATTATAATAGTTAAAACACTCCTTTTGACTCCCTGTGAAAGTTTTTAAAATCTTTTTAATTATCTCATAACAATAAAAATTAATTTGAGCCCATTTTAGGCATTACGCCTAGATTAGGCTTAGTGGGCTTTGACTGCATCCATATGGGTTTGAACCACATATTGAGATTATGATAACTATACATGATTTATCATGTTTTTAAATTCCTCATACAACTTTATACACCTCCATGAAAGTTTTAAACAATAATAAACTCACTTTTATAGTGTTTGTTCACTAAGTCTATAGGGTTCATTCATTTTGGAGTGCCCTCTCTCTAAGATAGAACAAAGGGCATCTCCCTAATTAATTAATGAAAATAAATTATATGAGGTGATTTAATATGTCATTTAAACATTATAAAAAAAAATTAGGGTTAGATAAATTTTATATCACCTCTAATAACTTAAAAACTCAAGATAGACTCCTGAGTACTCACTGTGTATAGGCATTACCTATAGACTGTAGGTTGCTTGTATGAGAACCCTTACATGACTTATTTATAATAGAAGAGAGTATAAAAAGAATATTATAACCATGTTTAACATTATAAAAACCTAATTACACCCAAACCTTTCAAAACACTTCAACATACACCTTGTTCTTGACTATAAAAATTACAAACTTGACTATAATTATGTTTCTCCTTAGAGAAGAACCTGCCTCTAGGTAAACTTTACATTTTAGAACATTTTGTATAATTTTTTAAATATTATATAAGTATTATAATTCAATTTTACATTAATATATACCTATCCAAGTCATATCCATACTATACCAACTTCCAAATCACTATGTTTCAACTCACTGTCAAACTATAGTCAACTATAGTTGACCAATTTAGAGCAAGTAGGCATCATGTAGGTGTGTTTAAAATTTTGAAAACCTATGTTTCACACCTTATGAAAATTTTAAAATATGTAATCATATATAATTATATAATTTCTCATGTTTTTAGGATTTTATGTATAGGTTCACAACATGGACTTTGTGAGCACTTATAGTTAGGTTGTAGATAAGCTTTTATAGGGTAATGTACAATTGTAGGTAGTAGTGCATGTCTATAACTTGATATACAAAAAAATTTGATGTTATTTTATAAAATAGTGTTATTATCAACCCAATAGTACCATTAAATTATATAAAAATTCTCATGTTATGCCACTTTGGGATGCAAAGATACTTGACACTTCAAAACTATAAACAACACTGAAAAGTTAAAGTGAATAAATATCAAGAATTGAGGCCTCTTATCATTATGTTCCTCTAGTAAAATACCCACTCTATTTTAAAATGTAATACCCTTCATTAAGGATAAAATAGGTAAACATATAAACTTTTTTAGGCACCATGTTTTCTCATCATATAACATCATCAAAAGTGGCTAGGGCTCTATTTTGGAGCTTTTAGGGAAACTTGTCCCTAAACTGAGATTTATTCAATTCGTTTGACTTCTCAAGTTTACCTACCAATCCAATTAATAAAAAATGGGGTTTATGATATTATTCATATCCAAAAACTTCATGAATGTCTCAAAAAAATTTAACCTCTATATAATTCTTTTGGATCTCTATGGGTGCCACCTATAGGTGGACATTGTTGTATACAAGTAATAAGTGTGGATATGGGAAATGTGCACAATAAATGGTTATAAAAATAGTATAAAGCCTTATAAAAAGACCTAAAATTTATTATACTCGCATTTAAGGGCTTGAAACATGTTTCAATACTCCCATTCCAACATCCTTAGTCTCCTATAGGTGCACACCAATGGTGTATGACTGTGCATATATGAGAATTGATTGTCATAGTTCATAATATGCTACTTGGGAGGTTTGGATTGATTAATAATGTGAAAATAACTTATTATAATCTTTATAAACCTTCATGAATGTCCTCAAAAATTCACATACCATTATTATATATTGAAACTTGCAAAAAGTTGGTTTTGTGACACATGTTCTTGACTGCCACTCCATGAATATAGCCATTGGAAATAAAATTTATAATTATATAGATTTATATTAATTTAAAATCATGATATATATCCCCTCACATTAATTTTAAACCATTTTAGATAAATAAAACTTTTTTAATTAGTGAAACTTGACTGCTAGTCTACTAGTGACATCAACCTACAACTTGAGCTATTTGGCTTGTGAAATAAACTCTAAGCCTGAAAATAATATATAAAACATTAAATTATGAATTATAAATCCTTTAAAAGTAATTTAAATAATTTTATTTTATAGACTTGCTCTTACAAGAGGAAAACCTGTAGGGTATGGGGTTTAACATGCAAAATGAGATAACAAACTTCTAATGGATGGTTCATAAAGCATAGGAAGACAATACTAAAAATCATACCATAAATGTGAATTATATTAATTTTAATATACACCACCAAGATAATTTTACCTAAAAACTCTCCTACTAGTTGTACCATCAAAAGACCTATTGACCAATTTTATTTGTCTAGTGGAGTGATGGAGAAGAGAAATGGTTTTGGTCCATTTTTGGTACTTAAAAAGTATATAAATCACGTAAATGGATTAAATAAAGTTTAATGGTAATTACATAATATTTTACCATGTGCCACACTCCTCTATAGGCCATACAAATGCCAAAACCTCCTTTTTTCACTTTTTTCTTGATTTTAGTTAACACCTTCAAGTTTTTTAGTTTTAAACATACATATATTAGGCACTAATATGAAGGATTTTGAGGAGTTTTTAACACTTGGAAACCTCTAAAAATAATACCACCTTCATAAAAGACTCTAAAATGACCCCTAAGTGACATAAAATGACATAAGCTGGTATGATTTTTAGAGGTTTCCAAGTGTTAAAAACTCCTTCTCAACATCCTTCATATTAGTGCCTAATATATGTAAGTTTATAACTTTTAAATACTAGCTCAAATGATCATTTTCAAAATACTTGGTTTCCAAGAGGACACATGTATGTGCAAATTCTAAGTTG
The DNA here is from genome assembly GCA_037957365.1 of Torreya grandis. Classification (NCBI taxonomy): domain Eukaryota; kingdom Viridiplantae; phylum Streptophyta; class Pinopsida; order Cupressales; family Taxaceae; genus Torreya; species Torreya grandis. The sequence goes on from JARHVA010003849.1 coordinate 768,908, forward strand.
TATGTAAGTAGTGAGTAAAATATGGGCAATGTGCATTGTTTAGGCTTCATGAATAGACCCAAAATATCAATTCTATTACTTGACTATGAATAATCTCTCAAATAAAATACATGTGAATCTCAATGTATTTTATAATTCATATATTGGGCACTAATATGAATGATGTTGAGAAGGAGTTTTTAACACTTGGAAACCTCTAAAAATCATACCACCTTCATAAAAGAAATATAGCTCACACTTTCTTTGGATCCATCTTCAAACCGTCTTGAGAAATCACAAATCCCATGTGTACTAATTATTTTTGCATGAAATTGAATTTTTTCAAATTTATGTGTAGTTTTTCATCTCATAAGTACCTTATGTGTAAATGTCACAAGTGTTTTAGTTTTAAACTTACATATATTAGGCACTAATATGAAGGATGTTGAGAAGGAGTTTTTAACACTTGGAAACCTCAAAAAATCATACCACCTTCATAAAAGACTCTAAAATGACCCCTAATTGACATAAAATGAAATAAGGTGGTATGATTATTAGAGGTTTCCAAGTGTTAAAAACTTCTTCTCAACATCCTTCATATTAGTGCCTAATATATGTAAGTTTAAAACTTGAAAACTTTCTGGTTCATTCATATATGCGTGACATGCAATGATGGTCTGATTAAGTATAAAAACTTAGTGAACTTTTTTCTGATAGGTCAACTTTACACCCGTATATCTTTAGCTACCATATCTAACTTTTATACTAAAATCTTCTTCAAAGACATGAAATTCAATGACTAATCACAATCATATGTGATATTTATAAAAGAATCATTTTTAAATCCTTAAAATTCAATGACTAATCACAATCATATTCAATTTTTAAAAAAAATCATGAGGTTGACAGTAGCTAAAGATATATGGGTGTAAAGTTGACCTATCAGACAAAAGTTCACTAAGTTTTTATACTTAATCAAACCATCACTGCATGTCATGCATATATGAATGAACCAGAAAGTTTTTAAGTTTTAAACTTACATATATTAGGCACTAATATGAAGGATGTTGAGAAGGAGTTTTTAACACTTGGAAACCTCTAAAAATCATACCACCTTCATAAAAGACTCTAAAATGACCCCTAAGTGACATAAAATGACATAAGGCCTAAGTTGGACTATGACTAAGGCAGAACATAATAAATGACATCAAATAAAATATGAAACACCTTATAACATGATAATATGCCCCTATATCATGTTTTATAATATAAGGGGTTGACCTATTTTAACTTGTGGTTAAAATAGTCAACATTCTTAGTGATTTCTAAAGGTGGTATGTTTGTTATACCAAGAATAATAGCCTAATCCTATCCATTGTGCCATGGATTCACATATATCTAATTTTGAAACATAATTTAGTTTTAAACCATACCAAAAAATAATTAAGGGACACAATAAATAAGACACACTAAAGGTAACACACATGTGTTCTCAAGAACTCTTATGGAACACAACATAACTACAAGAAGGACACACACACTTAATCTACTATCTAAAACACCTTAATATTGAGGTGAAACATCTTACATACTTTAACTAGGGTCAAATACGGTTCCTCTTGCATCTTTGTCACTCCATGAAGGCAATCTATCATGAGAAACATGCTCATTATCAACCACTTGCATATGTATATGATCAAGAATCCTACCACCTCTATGTCTTGTTAGGTATACAAGTAGACTATTTGGAGCCTTCATGAATTTTATTTTATAATTTTTAAAGACATTTAATGGACCTAAAAGTTGATTTATATTTTTCATCTTTGATTTAAACTCCTCAAACTGTAGAATAGGAATGATGACAACTACCTCATCTTTGTTCTTTTCTAGGTTAAAATATACTTGATACATGGAGTCATCAAGATATTTTTAATTATGTTCCAATATCCCTAAATGTGTCTCAACATAATATGGATCTCCCAACTATCCTTGAGGTACAAAAGTTTATGCCTTAACTCCACTAGGCCTTTCTAGGACTGCAAGAATTTGAACAATAGATTGATGTTCATTTTCATTCATAACATGGCCTTTAATTTCATGATTGATAGAACACTCAAGAGCCTCCTCATTAGTCTCATTAACAAACACATTAGATATAACCTTCTTAGGAGGGGAAATAAAATTACTTAGCTGATCAAATTCTTGACACATGGCATTGAACTTTTACCATAAGTCATCCTCCTCTTCATCATGAGTTTCATCATCAAGGGTAGCTTCATCAATATTAGGAAAAAAGACATATTTATTATTACTATGGTGATTAATCAGATCCATGAATTCATTATCATCATACTCATGAATTATATAATTGCCTTAAATATCATGTGAATAATAAAACTCAACACTTACCTCATCTCCTTCAAATGGTTCTTCATGGATGATATAGGTGCCAAGGTCAATTTTCTAAAAGTATACATAAGGATCATGATCATAAGAAATTATACCATATTCATCTAGAAACAAGTCAGGTATGATGTCAAGTTTAGAAGGGCCATCATATACATTAGACTCCTCATTGATCACACAATTCAAGTTATGTAGTGCTTCAACATATGGCTCAATGTGAAACCTTGTAAGAGGCTAAGTTTGTATGGTCACCTTGTTTCCATATATTATATAATAAGAAAATAAGGACCAATCAGCTAAGATGTATCCACCTATCTTGGATGTAAAGTCTTTTGAAAGATAGATTGAAAAATGAGTAGGAAGTTTAGCAATAATAATGTCTTAAAGGATGGGGAAACTAGGATAGTCATGGAGGAAGACATTCAAGTTTTTTCTCAATCCTATTGTCTTATAAAGTGTACCATCTAGATAAAGCTCTAATTTTCTATTGGATTCATATTTTAGGTCCAACTTATTAGCTATAACTTTAGGCATGACTGATGTAGAGTCTCCACTATCAACTAAGCAATTGTGTATTAGCTTGTCACCCACTATGAGAGTGAGGTAGAAGGTTGGAGGATTTTAAGATTTAGTAAGTGGATCAAAAATAGTTTTAGGGTCATTTTTAAGAGAAACATGACAATGAATTTTAATTGAAATTGAAGGACTAGTAGGGATAGTGGATATATTTTTTTTAAGAGATATTTTTGGCTAGGCATATGTAGGACATCCCAAATGAAAATGAATGTATTGGAATTAGTAAATGAATCCAATATGTTTAGAGTAGAATTTATTACCTTATATTGAATATCTGGAGGAAAATAAGTTATTGGAACTTGAGGAATTGAAATACCTTGAGTAGACCTTCCAATGTTCTAATTTGAAGAAGGTGTAGTAGCATTAGGGAATGACATGATTTGTTAACTTGTAGAATAATTAGATGAACTATTAGGCACATTACCATCACCTCATAAAGCCTTATTCTTGGATCTAGTGTTATCTTCAACAAAATTTCCTTGATTGAGAACAAAATTTTCTTACACCAAGAAGTTAGTAAGGCTTTCTCCTTGAGGCTTCCAATCTTGACTTCAACTTTAACTGATAGGAGAGGAGTGACTCCTCATTGAGAAACTATAAATTTCTCTCCACCCTCATTAGAATCCATGAATTGGCCTTGTTTCCAATCATTTATTTTCACCAAGTTGTTAGGCATTGGTACCATCTCTCTTGCATTCGTGGTGGAATTAAGATTATACACATTGTTAGGCCTATTTAAATTAGGCTTCCCTTTACCTCTTCCTCTCCCATATTGTTATACATATTATTTATAATAGGGATATGGATTTTGATGAGTAACTTGTGATATATTGGCTTGCCTAAGATATCTATTATCATTTGAATTTATGCATATGGATTCATGGAATCTTCTACCTTCTTAGGAATAATCTTAGGCTTAGCATTTGTATTTGGAACTTAGGAAACACTTGGAGTATTATCAAGAGTATTAGATAGTAGATGCATAAAAATTTTAGGGGGAAGCTTTCTTGCTTGAATGAGTCCATTCTCATCTCTAATGGAAAGTTCATATACTCCAAGAAGAGTGAAACTACCCATGGCATGAAGAATGATAGCAATATCAGTACCAATGGCTCTCAAGTATGTAGGGAACACAAAGTTAGCAAGTGGTTTCTTGGGGGAGGAAACCTCTACCATGTATTTTGAAACATCTCATTGAATTCATGCATTATTTCCTTATGGGCTCTTTTGATAACATTAATATGATGTATGAGATAAGTATGGTCACTTTTATATTCAAACCTTGAAGTTAACAACACTCCAAAGTCATCTCATGATGTGATGCATCCACTGAGCAAAGTCCTATACCAATCAATTCATTTCCTTATAATGTTCTTGGAAAGGATTCTAATGGAAAAATTATCCTTAATGACATTGTGGAAACTAAAAAAATAGGAGAAATCCCTGATGTGTTCATTAGGTGTGACATGACCTTCACCATTGAATGTGGGCACACTCTTTAAAGAATTAGGGGGAATGAAATCATATTCATCAAGATGGATTGGATTTTTAGTATTAAAATTAGGGAAGGCATGTTTCCTATCCATGATATCTTGGATTTCTCTAATTTATTCACTTTCTTTACTATCAAAATCTTCTTGGTTTTCAAAGGGTAGATTGGGTTGAGGGTATTAAACTTCAAGAGGAAGTTTAGGCTAAATAGGTGGATTGATAGGACTAAAATATATACTATAAGATGAATTAGTAAGGACCATGAAGTATGAGATCAAATATATGACAAAATAATGGTATTGATCTAGATTTAATCTTGAATGGAGTCATCAAATGATGATTAACACACCAATTTGTAGTTGATGTTATCAAGACCAACATTCACCTTGAGGACAATGGGTCCTACTAAGTATGACATAACTATTATCACCAAAAAATGAACCATGTAAGAGGTTTTTCAATCCTCTTAAATTTTTTGAAACATGGGAATACTTATAGGTGTGTGGGTTTACCTATAGTAGAAGTAAACCTCTAGGTTTAAGGGCTAGCTCCTTGAATTTTCCTTGATGTGATTATGACCTACTTAAATAATTGCTTGAGGGAAAATGGATAGGAGTATACATGAAATGAAAATAATTAAAGAGGGTGATGTAATAGATGGATTTGCATATGACCATCATAATTATTTCTCTAAGAAACAAGACCTACAAGGTAGCTTTAAAGTCATAAGAGGTTCTAACACAAGCGTTTTAGTATAAATGTGATATGCATGAGACAACATAATGTAAGTGAAACAAAAGGTATATTTCAAACTCTAAGGAAAATTTTACACTTAAAATTATCCTAACACACTAGCTACACTCTATATGACCTATTAGAATATGAAATCTTTCATAAACATGAGAGGACAAGGAGAAGAAAGGATAGAAGATTATCACTTAACATCACCATACATCACTTTGAAAACTTAGAAAAAATGTTATTTAAATCAAAAATAGATTTAATTTATTTTTAAAAGGAAAATTAAAACATATATCTATTAGGGATTCATCATACATGGAGTGGAATTAGCCTACAAGTGCCAAAATGGATACTACTTATAAAATTTGAGAGAGGAGAGAATATAATAAATTCCAAGAGTCACTTGAACATGTGTTAATATAAGAGAAGGATTTAAATATAAATGATAATGTAAAATTTAATATACCATGGAAGGTATCATAGGATAAATTTCCTGTAAATGCATGAAACTCCTGAAATGTGGCATAGTACTCTTCATTTGCTTGCCTAGAAACTACCTTCAACATTTGGCCTTCTTGGAATGATCCATAGTAGAATAGGGATAAGTGAGATGATTTAAATTAGAGGTATGGATTAAAAAAATTATTTAAAATTCATTGGAAGTGTACCTAATCATTAGTATTCTTTTGGGCATGAGTTATCACTGCCTATAGTCATAATCACCCATCTTTGACTCACCTCTCACACTTGGCACCAAATTTGTCTTTATTTTTCCAATAAAATCCATATATAGGAGTTTATTAAACTTTTAAATAACCTTCATGACATTATATTCATAAATAATACCTTAAAAGGCCTCCCACTTAGAGACTTCACTTTCTCACTTGGTGGCCATTCCTTATTCACTATGCTAATTTGGACTAGTTGAGATCAAGGTACTATAAGAAGAAATTATGAGATTAGATAATGTAATAAATGAAAATTTATCATTATTTTAAGTCCCAATATCTCTCCCAAAGTTTATTTCATTCTTTGAAACCCCTTTATACCTACACAACACATAAAACTATCAAGAGAATCCATTTTCCACCCTATCTATATAAGTAGGGTATAGCTCATGTTGATGGGAATGAGCCCTAGAGAGTCTTATGAAATCTAAAAACAATTTAATAATCATTAAATATATTATATATTCACCTCCTTCATTTTCCTAATTGGGTTTTTAGGAAGGGTTTTAGAGGGTTTTGAGTACTTCTGACCGTTAAGGTTTTTTCATAAAGGTCTTACGTTGGAAGCCTAAAAAAATTCCATAAAGTATTTGTTAAATAACTCATTAAACATATCCCAAATCCTTAGGCTCTCCTGCTAATCATCCATGTTGTTGTGAGCTTCTCACGTTAGCCTCTTGAGCTTTGATCTCCATTATGTGTAACCATTTATGGTTTTAAGCCAAGAAATGGATTACCTATGGTCTAATTTGCATTCAAATAGTTAAAAAACTCCATATGACTCCACATGAAAGTTTTTAAATATTTTTTAATTCTTTCCTATCACTAGAAATTATGTTGAACCCCTTTTAGCTGTTAGTCCTACATTAGGCATGGTGGGCTTTGACTGCATCCATATGGGTTTGGAAAAATTTATTGACATTATGAAACCTTTTCATGGTTTTTCATATTTTACCATGCCTCATACAAATTTTTACACCTCCATTAAATGTTTCAACAATCCTCAACTCACTATTCTAGCATTTGGTCACTATGTTTGTAGGGTTTGTTCATTTTGGAGTGCCCTCCATATAAAACATAATAAAGGGCATCTCCCTTATTAATTCATGTAAGAAAATTAAATTAGGTTATTTAATAGGTTGTGTATACATTATACATGAATATTTAGGGTTATAACAAATTTTTAGCACCTCTAAACAAATTAAAACCTCAAGAAATACTCTTAAGTACTCACTGTGTGTAGGATTTACCCATGTACTATGGGTTAATTATATGAGAACCCTTCCATGACCTATTTATAATATATGAGGGTATTAAAATAATATTACAAACATTTTTAATGTGATCCAAACCTAATTACCACCCAAACCTTTCCAAACACTTCAACATACATCTTTTTCTTGACTAGACAAAACTGTAGGTTGACTGTAACTATGTTTGTCCCTAGAGAAGAACCTACTTGCAGGTGAAATTTGAAACTTGGACACTTTTATATAGTTTTTAAAATATTATTTAGGTATTGTAATTCCATTTTACATTCATATAGACCTATCCAATTCATGCCTATGTTATACCAACTTGTAAATCACTATGTTTCAACTCACTGTCAAACTATTGTTAACTGTAGTTGACCAATTTAGAGCAAGAAGGAGTCTTATAGGTGTGTTTTAACTTTTAAAAACCTATGTTTCACACCTTATGACCATTTAAAATTTTTGAATCATATCCAATGATATAATATCTCATATTTGTAGGCTTTTACCTATAGGTTCACAACATGGACTTTATGATCACCTATAGTTAGGTTGTAGATAAGCTTTTCTAGAGTAAAGTAAACCTGTAGGTAGTAGTGTATGTATATACCTTTTTTTACAATGTAATTTGATGTTATTTGGAAAAATAGTGTGATTGTCAACCCAATAGGACCATTTAATCATATAAATATGAAATTGTTATGCCATTTTGGGATGTAAAGCCATTTGAGAGTTTAAAACTATAGACAACACTAGAAAATTACAATGAATAAATATTAAGAATGGAGGCCTATTATCATTATGTTATTATAGTAAAACACCTACTCCATTTTTTAGGGTAATACCCCTTCATGAAGGATACAATAGGGAAACATATAAACTTGTATAGGCACCATGTTTTCTCACCATATAACATCATCAAAAGTTGCTAGGGCTTTGTTTTAGAGATTTTATGGAAATTTGTCCCTAAACTTAGATTTATTCACTTGGATTGACTTATAAATTCTTCCTATAAATTTAATTCCTCAAACATGGTTCTAATTCTATTCTTCATCTCCAAAAAATTCATGAATGTCTCAAAACTTGTCAACCTCCTTCATATAACACTTTTAGATCTTTGTGGGTGCCACTTATAGGTGGACATTGTTGTATATAGGTAGTGAGTGTGGATATAGGAAATGTGCATAGTATATTATTATAAAAATAGTATCAAGCCTTATTAAAATACCTAAAATTAATTATCTTCATCTTGAAGGGATTGAAACATGTTTCAATATTCCCACTCTAACGTCCTTAGTCTCTTATAGGTGCACACCAATGGTGTATGACTGTGCATATATGAGAATTGACTGTCATAGTTCATAATATGATAATTGGGAGGTTTTTATTGATTAATATTGTAAAAATAATGTTTTTACCACTTCTTATACTCTTCATACACCTTCATGAATGTCCTCAAAACTTCACACACAACTTGACTTTAGATTGAAAATTGAAGAAAGTTGACTGTGTGACACATGTTAATGATTGCCACTCCATTAATGTAGTCATTGGAACTAAAATTTTCAAGTATGGATATTTATATTAATTGAAAATAATTATATATACCCTCTCACATTAATTTTAAACCATTATAGAGAGATAAACCTTTTGTAATTGGTGAAACTTGACTGCTAGTCCACTAGTGACATCAACTTGTAACTTGAAAAATTTGGATCATGAAATAAAATTTAAAGATGAAAAAAATATATATAACATTAAATTATGAAATAAAAATATTTTATAAGCAATTTAAATAATTGTATTGTATAGACCTACTCATACAAGAGGAAAACTTGCAAGGTATGGGGTTTAGTATGCAAAATGAGACAATTAACTTCTAATGGATGGTTCATAAATCATAGGAATAAAATAATTGAAATAATTAAATGAATGTGAATTATAATAATTATATTATCCACCATCAAGATCATTTGACCTATAAAATCTCCTATTGGTTGTACATTAAAAGACATGTTGACTAGTTTTGATTACCTAGTGGAATGATGGAGAAGATAAATGGTTTTGGCTCATTCTTGGCACTTAAAAAGTATATAAAGTGTTTAAATGGATTTAATTAAGCTTAATGGTCATTAAATAATATTTTAACATGTGCCAATCTCCTTTATAGGCTATATAACTACCAAAACCTTCTTCTTTTCACTTATTTTCTTGATTTCAATTAACACCTCCAAGTTTTTGAGTTAGAAACTAACCTATATGATAGGAAAAAAATGAGAGACATTTATAAGTATTTTATAACATTATACACCTTTTAAAATTGTAATACCTTCATAAATGACTCTAAAATGAACCCTAAGTGACATAAAATGACATAAGGACTAAATTGGACTATCACCAAGGCTAGGGACATACTAAATGACATCAAATAAACTATGACACACCCTGTAACATGATAATATACCTATATATCAAGTTTTTGACTATATTAGGTTTAATTATTTTTATTTTTCATCAAAATGGTCAATATTAGCCAAACCATTGTGTGTTATTGCCTTAATGGAATTATTGATTTTAATGTTATAGATAATGGTCAACATGTTAGAATTAGTTTTGAGGAGGGTTTTGAAATTATGTTTTATGGGGTGAAATATGGTTAAAATAAAATACATTAATTGTGGGTTAACTATTTTTATTCCTCTCACCTACATTAATTTTTATTTTATCAAATATGGGTAAACCTAGCAATATGTAGATTACCCTAAATTATAGACTACTATGAAAAATTAGGAATAATACTACTAAAAATATCAATAATTCATTGATTTGAAAATTTATACATATTAAAACTTAATAAATATGGAAAGTGCAATAATAAATATGAACTTAGCTAAAAGATAGTGTTGCATAATGAATTAGAAGTTGAAACTAACACAGATGGTGCTAAGGTTATAACATGGATGAGGTCATTAATTATCTTATAATAGTGAGTCTTCCACATGAAAGGTGGTCAAAAGTGATCAAAAGGGCCATAGGATATGTCTAGAGATAAGTGTGTAAAGGAGTGGTCAAAAGTGCATTATTTTATCTTAAATTTTAATTTATGTGTCTACATTTCCACCCTTTTATTATAGTAATGAAAAAAGTGAAATTACAAGACTAAAATGAAAATTGTGTACCTAAACTTACTTGTGAAGTGTAACCATGAATATAGGACAAAACATTCAACTATGTTCCATGTAAACCTTCATGAAAACATATGTAATATCATTCCTTACATAAGATAAATATTAAAAATCAAAATATAAGAAACTATATAATGACAAGGAATAAATACACCTAATTGTGTACATGAACTATTTTGTTTTTTTGGTGAAAAAATAGTGACTATAGAGGGTAGGAACCTTAGATATTTCACTTAAATTAAATACCTTGTTAGGTTGTGGAGCTAAAATCTTCACTGATGCAAACATGGAGGAGGTTGTTGAGAGGTTGCTGAGTTGCAGAGCAACCAGCATTGGTCTGATCAATCAACGTCGGTCATATCTAGTGCAGAACAAACTAACATTAGTCAGGGATCAGCCGATGTCGATCATCTCTAGCTAGATAAGGACTGACGTCGGTTGCCTATGTAGTTTGGAACTATGAGTGTTATGGACAATTTGTTAACAAATCGGTTGTTTGCATGTAAAAGGCTAATTTTAGTCTTGGAGTTACGGATCTAATTATTATAATTAGATGTCTAATTATTGTTTGCATGAGATCTATATAATAGACTCATGGGTTGTATTGTAATTTGTTCTAGTTTGAGTTGAGCTTGGTTAGCTCCTTTTGAGAGTGAAGAGAGCAAAGGTAGCTCCTCCTAGTTCCATAGGGGTGCTGAGTGTGTATGATCAAGTAGAGATGCAGGTTGTGCAAGTTTTGGTAGAAGATCCACTAGGGTACTGGTTGAAGAATCATAAGGACTTGGTGAGGCAAGGACAAGGGTTCTTCAGGGTGTAGAGAGATCTACATGGTAAGTATGATTAGTTGATTTGTAGGTGTTTGTGTGTGTAAGGTCTAAGGTGGATTTGTAGGATAACAAGGTCAAAGGTGATGGGTAACACAGCAAGGTGCAAGATCAAGGAGATCTACTTGGAGTGCGTGGAGCACTTGTGGAGTGCATGGAGCACTTGTGTACTGGCAGTATTGATACTGATTGGTGGTACTGGGAGTAGTGATACTGACTGGTTGGAGGTGAACACCAACTCTGTGTTTGAGTTGTGTGTTGGGACCGTAAGAGAGAGAGTGAGCTCTTGAAGAGATTTACTATTTATACCCTATAGGTGTGGGAGCCCTAGAGGTGTGTAAGGAAGAAGATCTGTGGCAATCTTCTTTGTTGTATTTCCTTCTAAAAGAGTATTACTACAATTGGGTATTGTCTCTCATATTCTGTGTTAGTTTTGAATTCTAGTTACTTGTGCATTCTGGTTAAATTCTGCATGTTAAGTTGCTTGGTAATCAATGGTGCCTCTTAGATCCTAACAATGGAGTCAGAGCATGTTTGTTGTTCTAGATTCTTGACAATTGGTATCAGAGCTAAGGTTGCAGGGAGTAGGTTTGTGTTTGATTACAGGTCACTCTCAGGGGTTTTTGATTGAGTGGGAGTAAAATAATGGTAGAAGAAAGTACACTAAGAATGGAGGAATTGAAAAGCATGAATGGTCAATTACGGTGTTATGGAAAGAAAGAGCAGGTAAAGAAATATTGTTGGTTGGTAGAAGATCAGCATGAAGGAACTAAAGAAGCAGATGTTGCAAGTGTTATTACACAAGATGCTCTGGGATGTTCCTTAGATATAGTAGAATCTTGTTTTATAGATTCTATTGCCTCTTTCCATGTAGCCCCAAATAGAGGGGTTAGTGAACCTTGCCAAAGTATTGGCAAAGGGGAAGTGTTGCTGAAATTACAGGCGGCCAACACATGGGTGTTGAAGAAGGTCATGAAGGTCCCAGTCTTGAAGATGTGGCTAATTACTTCAGGAAAGTTGGGTGATGAGAGATGCATAGAAACTCTCATAGCAGATGCACTTGAATTAGAAAGTGGTAAGAAAGTAGGTACTCTTTATCTACTTGCTTGTATTACTGATTCTTCTTCTATTGCAAGGATGTGGCTTTGTAGGCTTGGTCACATGAGCAAGAAGGAGATGCATGTTCTTAAGAGGAAGACTGATGTATTTGATAAACATAAGAACTGGAAAGCCTTGGTGTTTATGGAGGAGATGATGGACAGAGATCAATGAATGGGACTGAGTAACTTTGAGTAGGGTAGTTTGGACAGGGTTTTGATCCAAAGAGAGCTCATAGGTAAAAAGTCATCACTCACAGGCGAACACAAGTATTGACATCAGTCAGGGAAAACCAACATCAAATAGATAGGTGTCGATGTCGATCATGTGCAGACAAGCAAAGTTAGTGGTGTTAGGCAGGTGGAGACTGACATCAATAGGATAACTAGTGTCAGTGACCTAGACAGTCGCATGGAACTGACGTCGGTTAGGTGCAGACTGTGTGGTGACCGAGGTCGGTCACTGGAATAGATTTTGGGAAGAAATCAAGATGTCAAGGAGTCTCAAATGCCCATGTGGAAGACTGAAAGGGTAAGTAAGCCTCAAATTCATTGTTCCTCTTCTTTATACTAGTTACTCACTACAAAGCGGGAAGGATCCAGGAAACAGTGGGAGCATGGCATGAATAGGATGCAGAACCAAATGGGAGATTTGGTAGGGTTGCCAATTGGTATGAAAGCTCTAAAAGATGAATGGATTCCTTGGTTAAAGAATAGAGAGAATGAATACATGAGATGGAAGGCTAGGGCATATGGTCTTGAGGAAGCTCTAGGACAGTGGTACAGGTTTGACAAGTGGATGACAAAGCATGGCTTTAGTCAATGTCAGTGTAACCATTGTGTTTGTCTTACTAGGTGGATGATGGTTGCAACATTATCTTATTACTGTATGTGGGTGATATGCTAGCTGAAGGTTTAGACATATAGGGTTTTGCTGAGCTAAAGGTAAGGTTAGTTTAGTGGTTTGCCATGAAGGATTTGGGAGTAGTGAAATTCTTTGGCATGAGAGACATGGAAGATCACAGGTTGATTTTTTCTCCAGTGGGAGTTGATGTGAATAAGGTGTTGGCGAGGTTCAATATGTAGGATGCAGAACTAGAGCACACCAAGGGCTAGATAGTTTAGTGTCTGAAATCACATGAGGTCTAGTATAGACCTAAGTTTTCCCTAGCAGTGGGAACTGTCAGAGAGTTTGGAGCCAATTCAGGGAAGTGGGTTCTCAGGTATTTGAGAGGGACCACTAGCAGGTATACATGCTATGTAGGGTCAGGACTTCACTACATGGGTTTGTAGGTTCGGATGTGGTAGGTTACTTGGATGATAGGAGGTGCACCATAGGTTGTGTGGTGGTTAGTCTTCAATATTGATCTTGAAGAGGGATACAAGCCAGGAAATAAATTAGATAGTGTACGTGTACAAGTACAATGCAACTATTTATCTCCAAGTGGGAGATTGTTAGGTTGTGGAGCTAAAAGCTTCACTAATGCAAACATGGAGGAGGTTGTTGAGAGGTTGTTGAGACTAGCGTTGGTCTGATCAACCGATGTCAGTCATATCCATTGTAGAGCAAACCAACATCAGTCAGGGATCAGCCGACGTTGGTCATCTCTAGCTAGACATGGACCGACGTCAGTCACCTATGCGGTTCAGAACTATGAGTGTTGTGGATAGTTTGTTAATGAATTAGTTGCTTTCATGTAAAAGGCTAATTTTAGTCTTAGAGCTGTGGATCTAATTATTGTAATTAGATGTCTAATTATTATTTGCATGAGATCTATATAATAGACTCATGGGCTGTATTGTAATTTGTTCTAGTTTGAGTTGAGCTTGGTTAGCTCCTTTTGAGAGTGAAGAGAGCAAAGGTAGCTCCTCCTATTTCCATAGGGGTGCCGAGTGTGTATGATCAAGTAGAGCTGCAGGTTGTGCAAGTTCTGGTAGAAGATCCACCAAGGCACTGGTTGAAGAATCATAAGGACTTGGTGAGGTAAGGACAAGGGTTCTTCAGGGTGTAGAGAGATCTACATGGTAAGTATGATCAGTTGATTTATAGGTGTTTGTGTGTGCAAGGTCTAAGGTGGATCTGTAGGATAGCAAGGTCAAAGGTGATGGGCAACACAACAAGGTGCAAGATTAGGGAGATCTACTTGGAGTGCATGGAGCACTTGTAGAGTGCATGGAGCACTTGTGTACTGGCAGTAGTGATACTGACTGGTGGTACTGGCAGTAGTGATACTGACTGGTTGGAGGTGAACACCAACTCTATGTTTGAGTTGTGTGTTGGTACCGTAAGAGAGAGAGTGAGCTCTTGAAGAGATTTATTGTTTATACCCTAGAGGTGTGGGAGCCCTAGAGGTGTGTAAGGAAGAACTGTGGCAATCTTCTTTGTTGTATTTCCTTTTGTAAGAGTATTTATATAATTGGGTATTGTCTCTCATATTCTGTGTTATTTCTAAATTCTAGTTACTTGTGCATTCTGGTTAAATTCCACATGTTAAGTTGCTTGGCAATCAATGGTGCTTCCTAGATCTTAACAGTGAAATTAGAGCATGTTTGTTGTTCTAGATTCCTGACATACCTTGGATTGGACCATGCATGCATAAATCATCATCAATAGGAGAGTTTAATTAAGAAATCATGAATACATAATCACATACCTAAAGTAGTGAAGTAATTTCAAATCCCTATATAAATCCCAATAGATTATTCTTCTGTAAAAACTAATACAAATAGAAAAACAACTAATAAAAATGGAATAAGGTTCAATTCTAGTGTAAAAACTAAGTATAATCTAGGAATAGTATATTTAGCATGGAGAATGACATGGATTTTTCATTCCATATATGAGACTAGTGTAAACCTTGAGCAATGAGGAAGCCATGTGATACAACATGGCAAAAAAATGATGTCTAGTGCATAAAGTTTTTTAAATTGAGTAATGGCACTTGGGATTCTAATAAAACTTGTGTGTTAACCTAGAATAACATGCCATGCATGATGCCAATAAACTAAACAAATATGAGATAAAATTGAGTATTTATGGAAAGTAAAAGTGTAAAACTATGGTATACCTAGGTAAACTAAGATTATAAGAAATTATATAAATTCTTTTTTTAAGGCATTTGGACAACAATAGTAGGAAGGATAGGAGATTAGTGCTCTCTTGTCCAATAGGGAACTTTTATCCAAATCCATTTATGTGTGTTTTATGTGACTAAAACTATTTTATATGTGTAATAACTACCAAATTTTATCTGTTTATTGCTCTTAGAGGTGTATTATTTAAGATAAACATCTATGAAATCCCCCTATTTCTAGGTGAGTTATTGAGTCTGCACAATAACCTAACTCAATATAAAAAGTTATGTGATAGATTGTTATGTTGTAAAGATGCAAATATGAATAAAAATAAAAATGTTGAGAAATATAGAATAATCATATATAAAAACTAAACACAAAAATAATTTAAGATTGATTTAGGAAAAATCATTCATATCATGAGTGTTTAGATAGATGTTATCATTTAGGCATGTAGATAAGTGACTAAACTAAGTATGCAATGTTGAGTCAAATTGTTTAGGGAAGAATGCATGATATCTATCATGGAATTAGAATGGTTGGGTTGATGCATGATATTCATCATGGCATAAAAATGTTATAAACAAGAAACTATCATTTCCATGATGCACACAATCAAAGAGTACATTTAAAACGCACAAATCACATAATAGAAGGTCAAGGGGCCACATACAAGGGACACATTCAAATGTCACTCACTAAAATAGAATCACACACAAGGATATATTCAAATGTCCTCACATGAATAGAATCAATAATTGAAGTTTTATAGATACACAAAAGGACACATTATAATGTTTACATAAATAAAAAATACACACACAAAAACATGTTCAAATGCCCTTACACACATAGAAATAAAGAATAGAGGCTTAAAATTGCATACACAATACATTTTAAAATGTATTCAATGGTAATGAGAGAGCGTATACAAGACACTAAGCTAGGAAAATAACATGTAAAGCATACATGATAAAATGTGATTGATAAAAAATAGGTAATTGTAATAAGACTAGATTCAGTAATTGAAACAATTAGTAGTATATCAAGATTATAATGAGTGATAAATATTGAAAAAAGTAATTCTATGTAAATAAATAAGTTGTGCATAAGATAAGGTAGCTAAAAAAGGATAAAACTTGTGTATAGTAAGCCTCTAATGAGATAGATGATGAATGCACATGTTATAAAAAGCCTGTGTGTGGTCTAAGACTAAAAGTGATAGTTTGAGCTCATTAGGACAACAACAGGGTGAAGGTCAAGAGAGTAGAGCACTCCTATCCAATAAGGTGCTCTTGTCCAATTGTAATTTTTTAATTTTTAATAGTCATATCATATAAAATTGAGTCTTGAAATAGTGTTCTATGTAATCTATAGTCCCTCATATACACTAGTAAAGCATATGTGATATAAAAATTGATTAAAAAGTATTGAATAATTATGCACAAATTAACTAATGTATGACCAAGTACATGTAAGCATGTATAGGTCATGATATTGATATTTTATATAATATTTTACTATTTTTGTATCTTTTCATATATGTAAATAATTTATATAAAGTGAAATAGAGATACTAATCGATCTAAGTCCTACAAGGAACTCAAAATCAATAGGATATGCATCGAGAAAAGAAATGATAACCATTTGTAAAGGGAAAGTGAAATTCTATCATGATTTCACTAATCTCAATGTAAAACTTAATATGGAATACCCACTATACTATAACTATCATTGCCATACTGATAATTTGTAGCATATTGTCTCTATGGTGGATTATGATAAACTCTAGGGTAGTTTGGAACATATCTTAAAGTATGTGAATCTTATAATGATTCCTTATGTGAAGTACCTTTGGTTTTATATAATATTAATTGAGGACATATATAAGTATAGAGAGGATTTATAGAATTTATAACAAATATACACTGAAGAGGTATCTCAAGGATATGAATTTTTATAAGGGTAGATAGCTACTATGGAAATATCTGAGTATGTTTCACCTTTTATGTTGTTCACCTAAAAGTTGTTGTGTAGTAACCAATTCTATCTATGATAGTGTGTATTCATAAATAATTTATAAAATTATAATGAAATCATTATAATATCTTTAATTTTATAATATGTGAACCATAGAAGAAGCTACATGAATGCAATAAATCCAAGCGTGTCCTAATGATATACCAAATATCCATGCACTTGGTATTACTATCAATCTAATGGCCACATATGTGGGACCAACCTACAATGGCAATGTAATCTCACCAATGGAGTTATAAACATTATCATTTATTCCTTTTATTACAATGATAATGGAAAGAAAATCATGATATGTGTATTTGATATGATAAAGAAATGTGTTTGTACACCTCCTCAAATTTTAACCATTATTGACCATGATAGTGTGGATAGGTTGGTGATCAATTTGAGCTCAAACAAATAGAGAGTGTAAATATGAATCAACATATCCTATCTCATGATCTATAAATGTGATTGTGTTAAACATGGGATATAATGAGGGGGGGTGAATTAGTATATCATATATCTTATAAATATTTTACTTAATCAAACTCCACTCAACCATACATTTAATATATCCAATAAAATTAAAATAATATCCACCACACGAGAGAGAGAGAGAGAGAGAGAGAGAGAGAGAGAGAGAGAGAGAGAGAGAGAGAGAGAGAGAGAGAGAGAGAGAGAGAGAGAGAGAGAGAGAGAGAGAGACCAATTTTTTATGTGGAAGCCCAAAGTGGGAAAAATCATAGAGAGCAATCTCAAGTATATGAAAGAGCACCAAATAAAATTAAAAATTCACAAGAACCAAATTTTAAGAGCACCAAACCCTTTGCTAAGCACCAAACCCTTGATAATATTTATGAGCACCAACCCATAGGAGTACCAACCCCTCTTGTGTATAAAACACAATTATCTCTCAATGTTCATTTCTCAACAAATGATAAAACTCTACAATATCTCTTTCTATTCTCTCCTTTTTTCTTATATAAAACTATTAAGAACCATGCACTCCCTTTCATATTACAAATGGCTTCTCATTCTTTTATTTATATATTTCTAAATGACCTTTGGCATTCATCCTTTGTGACCCTTCACTCCTCATGGAAAATGGCATCAAACTTGCATGAACCTTCAAATCCTTGTATTTGAAAAGCCATATGGTGACCCTTCATAAGAAAATTCATACTTTCCTCTTTTGTCTTTATCTTTGTGACCTTTTAAATTCCTTAAGGTGACTCTTCATGTAAAAATGTGACACACCCTCTTTTGTCTTCACTTGGTGACTCTTGGAATTCCTCAAGATGACTCTTTATGAGAAAATGCATCCCATTCCTATTTTGTCTTTACTCAAATACTCTTTGAATTCTCCATGGGACTTATTTTGACTTTATGCAACCAAAAATATATTCTTTAACATTAAATAAATATTAACACACATTAGCTAAGAAATGAAGATTAAAAACACCATTAAATTCTATGGGGCCTTTATCACCAATAATGCTAGACATTTGACATCAATGACAATATTTCCAATAGATGGGTGGCCTAGATGTACTTAGGTATGATTAAAACCTATGATATAATTCAAAGGATGTTATTCCTTTCCATGATAATTGTGAGAAGTTGGTGGTGGGTGTGCATTATATACATAGTGCATGTCTAATATATGCACTAGATCACTAGTTGTATGCTTAAGAAAATGATCACTAAATATTTCCATTGCCTCACTTTCACTTGGTTATGTACTTTTACTTTTTTTTTGGTGTGATTACATTAATTATTTTTGAATATATCAAATCTTGAATCTTGTGTCTCAATTTGACATTGATAGAGTGGGTCATAATTGAGGATCGAGTTTGGATAGGATGAAATGCATAAATAAACTACTTATTATAGAAGTGAAATCAAACATGAGCATGAAGAATCTTGTATTTAACAACCAAAAACTCTATTATGATCATTATCCACATAAATTTATTAAAGGTACATTATATAGAGAAGAAAAAAGAAAATTAGAATTAGAAAATAGAATTAATCCATATTTTCCCTAATGTCCTAATATGACACCTAAGTGAGACCTAAGTATGTTGAAAAACATGTGTAGGTAAAAACCATTTAATGGAATAAAACCTACACTACTAGATACATCTGTTAGTAGAATGTCCTAGTGCCCTATGATAATTGTAAAAATTATTTTGGTTAAATCATTTTGTGAGAGATTAATTCACATAAACATATTTAATGGAAAGGAGAGATATGACATTGCATTCAAATATAATTTTGAGTACCTTATATGGAGCTTATATTATATTAATAAATTATTTCCTTGGAAAAATTGATAATAAATTGTTTGAAGTACCCTAAAAAGCTAGATGTATTATTTCCTTTTGATCATTCTTATTATTAGTTAGCCTCACCTTGTATGGTGGATTGCTTAAAATATTTGTATTTGTGATAAATTGGTTTTATACTTTGGTTTATTCATTGCCAATACTTTAACTTCTCTTTCCTTTAATGTGTGATACAAATATGTGAATGAGATAAAATTCTTCAACATGATAGATTTATGGAAGGATGGAAGAATACTTTTCTTGAAGATATGTTATATTTATATCTACCATAGGATTTGTCATTTTGGATAGCATGGTCTTGTGCCTTGGGACATATTCTATGATAGGCTCATTAGATTTATATTTGAGTTGAGCAATATGAGCATAATAAACCTTCTCACTAATATTGATTAATTTTTTTCTAAAAACATATTTACTAATGGATTTAATGCATTTACTTATTATTTTGGTGAATCATAAAACCATTGTAGTGACTAGTCCTTGAGACTTCATCGAAATAACTTAGTTAATAATCTATATTTGGACACGTAGTCAAAAAATGTTGCATGAAATGCTCTAAGATGTTGCTTAGAGTCACCCTTTCCATCATAGAGTGTAAGCTTTGGTTACACAAAACTTATAGGTATAAGATATAATTCTATATGTTCTACCAATGGAGCATGCAAAAAAAATATGAGAATATACTACCTAGGTTTCAAATCACCTTACTCAAAGTGTAACACCTTAATTTGTAGAGATTGAATCTCTTACATAAGGGATCATACATCAAGAGAAGAGGAATGTGTGTTAACCAAACATGGTGTTCCCAATGATTGTGTAAGAATTTTCATAGTAAACTATTGGATTCCATGAGTTCCCCCATTTTGAAAGGTGGTATATAATTTGTATCCAATGGGGTATAAATATGAGAATATTTTGTAATGTTTGCATTTTTTATATCCAAAAGTTTTTCTAAAATGATAGTAGGATCAAAGGTTTCTCATGAAGTATTTTTATAAAACTATGTAAAACTTCCTCTTTAATGAATTAAATTTTTTCACCATTTATAGGTTGGAGTACATCTTTATTTCCATCTTGGGGACCACTATTATCTTGATCATATTGCTCATGTTAGAAGTAGTATCAATGAGGTCTACATGTTCACCATATGTAAGAAATTTCAAAAGTGTGGAAACACCCTTGTTCTTATCCATATTATAAATTATAGTTAGAGGAATCTAAGTACACTTAATTAGAATCCCACCTAATCTAACACTTCTTCTTAAAGGAGTAGAAATAACTTTATTAGACTGCATATAATATGAAATAAAAAAACATGGAAAAATATTCTTATAATATAATTTAATAAATCTAAAAAATTCAAAAATAGAAAGCGTAAATAGAAATAATAAGAATAAAAACCCTATCAACATCTATGGTTAGGTTTTTACAACCTTTGAACAATAAACGAGTTCACCAATATGTTTTATCAAATCTGATAAAACCTAGCAATATGTAGATTACCCTAAGTGATAATCTACTATGCAAAATCAGGAATAATAATATTTAAAATATAGAGCATTCATTGATTTAAAACTTTATAAATCTATAAACTTACTAAATATGGAAAGTGTAATAGAAAATATGTTCCATGATGAATTAGAAGTTGAAACTACCAGGGTGTTTAGGTCTGGTGACTATGAAACTAGATATATAACTAAAATGAGCCCTAGAAAACAATTCCCTAAGTTAGACTAGAGAGGGGGTGGGCGGTACTCTTTTCCTTTATGAGGCTAGTACTATCCAATAGATAGTTAAGATATAGAATTTCTAGGTTTTATTTTCCTTTATTTGTATGATCTATGGTTTGTGCAAGAGCTTCTGATCATCTGTTGAGACCATCGTATTCCTATTTTTCCTTAAAAAATCCTAGTTCCTTGACATGTGAATACTAATACAAATTTTTTGAATACAAATAGACTAGTTTAAATTTAATGTGACCTTAACACCCCATGTGCTGAGCACTAACTACATATCAATACTCCAAAGAGGGATCAAAATTCACGTCATTCTCCCATGCTATGATGGTGTTTGAATAACTAGTGTAATGTACTATATTTTAGTGTAATATTAGTGTTATTAATTTTATTAGCTATGAATTATGACTTTGGATATGTATTAAGGATTTAAATCTAGGTTATTAGGGATATATGTAATTATAATTAGGAGAAATAGGGAATTTGCTTTCAATGTGCAATTAGAATTCTAGTGTTTTTCAATGTGGAAGGCTCTTTTGGGTTAAATGGTTTGAATGTTTCGATATAATAATATATTTATAATTCATTTGAACTAGTATTATTAGTGACATAAGCCAATATTTACATAACTTTAAAATTTTCAACTTAATCATTATTTCGTGGGAAGACATGAGGGGGATTGTACAATAGAGCAAGGCACTCATATCCAATAGGGTTATGTTATTCAATGGGGATAAATAATGGTGATAAGGGTATATCATGGATTAAATGGTGGATGAAGCTAATAAATTATGGATAAGTGCATTTTTGGGTCATCAATTAACTTAGAAGAGTGATTCTTTGGTGTGCAAAGTGTTCAAAAGTGAACAAAAGAGCCCTAGGATAGGTCCAAATATATGTGTGTAAAGAAGTGGTCACAAATGAATTATTTTAGCTTGAATTTTAATTTATATGTGTATTTTTGTTTGTTCATGGGCTAAGGAGGTTTGGTGCTTACAACATTTAGCTTCTTGTTTTGATTTTTCACACTATTTATAGTGGATTTTCAATTCTTATTTATAACCTTATGACCTTTTTGGTTGGGGTTACTTTGGTTAGATTATTTATATCCCTAATTGTTTTAGTTGGAAGTGATAATATTACCATTATTTCCATATTTTTTTAAACCACTATCAATGGTTGCTTGGTCAATTCCTAGAGCTCTTTTGAGCACTTTTTCATAGGACCAATAAGGTGACTTTTGAATATCCACCCTCATTTATTTGTTAAAGAAGTGTAAAAAGAGATTACATAGTTTTTTTTTGGTACATATATGGTGAAATAAAATATTATTATAATAATCACCACCATATTATGATAAATTGGGTAGAAAATTCATTATGTTCTTGATTAATGTTCAAGAATTATTATATGCTAGTATTGAAGAGTTTGATCATAAAAAGGATTTGGCAAAATTAACCATGAGTTGTTTAAATGAATGTATAGACCCATTAAAAAGGTCATGGTATTAATAAATGGAAATTAATTTGAGTTTTTTCATTGTTTTTTTTAAATACCCCATCCCAAGGTAGGAGCTCTCAAACAACAGTCACATATGCCTTGACATGTGCATTAGGTTATCTCTCTCTGTTAAATTTAGAAAGGTTAGGTACAAGACATGGTATAATAAATCCTCATATATTTTGGTTGAGGGGTTATTTTAGATATTTATTTTAGGTACCCATAGTATTTAATTCTTTCAAAGGCATGGCGGGATAGGCTTGAAGAAGGGGATTTAGATGAGAAGTGGGTGGGAAACCACTAGAAGGAAAAGGAGGTTGATAAGGTTGGGTATAATTAGTTAGAAAGTATTTGTAAATATGGTTGGATTTGGAATACATGTGATATTAGGGTGTAACATAATCAGAATAAGTAGTGGGATGTGTCACTTGAAAAGGAAGAGCATGTGTGAGTGGAAAATTTGTGGCCACATAACTCAAAGAAATGTAAGGTGGTAATGTGTTGGTCACTACAATTTTATGAGGGGTGTAAGTATAAAAACTTGAAATAGGGTTGTTAAGAGTAGGATAATATGATGGAGGAATGTAAAAATTTAGTTGGTTGGGAAATCCATGAGTAAGGTTGTCCTTGGGATACTCGTGTGAGGTATAGTTGATGAAAGGTGGGTTAGAGAGATACAAAAACTATTGGTAAGTTGTCATTAGAATGGGAATAAAGGAGGAATGTCTTTGGATAAGAGGGTTAATGTATATCCCTTAATTTATAGAGGATTTGTTTTCTCTCTAAATATCAAATGTGACCCATAAAAATTAAGATGAGTTCCTTCAAGAAGAAGCAGTGGTGGTTCTGGTGACCTCTTTAGTATCACATTCAAGAGGTATGATTTGATAAACATTGATGAATTTATTTGTATTAAGGTCTATAGAGGATATTTTAAGTTATGATAATATGGTTTGATGATGTTTTTATTATTATTTTAGAGGTGAAAATGTGGTTATAGTATACAAAGCCCATATTCAAGATTATAATTTATATCAATGTATTGTTCATACTTTATTGCACTTTTGACATCTAGACTTTGTAGACTAATTATAGGTGTTGTTGAATTATGAGGGTTGGTCCCACTTCCATCAATGAAAAACATGTTATAATCAAGGTGATTGATAAAAGTTTTAGATGGATCCTATACCTCATGGAGCACTATTCCTAATATAGTTTGTGAGATAAGGGGATGGTTTTGGTATTGATTTTTTGAATTTTGTGTGAAAGTGTTGTTATTACAACTATGGAGTGAGGATTCAATAGTAGTTTTGGGGATATTTTTATAAGTTCAAAATTATATATCTCTATCAAATATGTCCTTACTAGACTTATTCAGGGGATATATATACACATAAAATATGAAAAAGTGAGAAAAATGGAGAAAAGAGAAAAAAAATGGGAATATGCAAAAGGATATGCCTTTCACATCAGGTTCACTAGATTTGTATATGAAGAAATAAAAATTATAACCTTAATAGACTAAAATTATCAAGGTTTGGATAATATAACTAATCAATATATGATTGATATGAGTAGGATGAGGGATTAGGTAGATTAAGTTGAAGTAAAGGAACAAGATATTAGATAATGGGTGGAAAATGATGCTCATGATGATACCATAAGAGTTCCCATGCCTCAAATTTATAATTTATATTAGTTAACTAATGGGAAACATAACTCCAATTTAACATAGTGTGGGTGAGAATAATGTATCAAAATTATTGATCAATGTTGGGAATGACAAATTAAGTGTAGTTGGGTTGGATGTTTATAAGACTGTAATAGCCTCTTTTAGGATGAATACATCCATTAAATTTCATATGGTAAATTAATTAAAATATAACTAGGATATTCCCAAGAATAATAAAAAAATAAAGATGAAGGTCTATAATTGTTTATCATTATATTTTTAGCCTTGCATATGAATAGGTACAATGATTGGTTGTACTTATACATGCCCTTGCTTGTCAAGGAGATTGAATTGGTCAATCATCAAATGTGGGATTAGAATAGAATATAATAATTATGTTATAAGATTATATTTATGTCACTTTGAATGTTACTAATAGGAACATGATATATAACCCTAGGAAAGATACCATCTCTAATGAGGTATGACAACTTTGTAAGTGTCATGAAAGGTGAAAAGGTAATGCTGTGATTGATTACTTAAGCATTAGATTTTATAGACAATGTATTTAAAGAGGTAATTTATAATTTATATGTTTATGATCAAGGTTTTGGATTTTACTCATCTTGACAAGGCTTAATTGGTTGTGTTTTTGGGTATGTTTTATAATATTTTGTAAAGAAAGAAAACTACACTAATTTTTAAAAATAAAAGTACTTGTAAGGAATTATGTAAGGAAAAAAAATGAAACTTTATTTTTTTATTTTTAAATTTTAAAATATTTAAAATATTATTCAATCAGAACTTTAAAACATATAAATGGAAATTATAATCTTAAGCCAAGAGAGAACAACTTCTAGGTATTCAAAAATTAACTTTGCACATGCAAGTTAGGAAACTAAGTTTAGATCCTTTGAATGATTATTGATGAAAATAAATGATTTAAAATAATATGTATGTAAATAAAAATTTATATATTTTTTACTTTTTTTACCTAATAAAGCATTCATTCACTATAAAAAAGAAATAAGCTAGATTTAATAAGCAAGTTTTAATTATCTAAGTTTTCTAGGTTTCAATATGCATGTGTGAGTATATTCTTGTGAATGTAAAGTTTTTTTAACAATGATATTGGGTTTTTTTTTTTTTTTTTGTAAATTTAAATTTATTTATATTTTTCATATAATATACCCTAATTTATTATACAATATTATGCTTTTCAAATATTCTACATGCAAGCAAAATTGAAAGATCTAAACTACTTTTTTTTTGTGCTAAAGAATGAAAGGAGAAGATATATTTTATTTTTATTTTAAATTTTCTAAATATTAGTCAAATTTAATAATTAAAAAAATATAATACAATCTAATTTAATAAACATAAAAAAAATTAAAATAAAACCTCTAACTTGATCAGTGGTGAGATTAATTGAAGGTAGAGAGATTGTTGTTGTAAGTATATTATCCTCAAGTATGATAACTCATTATTTTATCAATATTGACCATTGAAAATAAATAAAATGAGAATAATAAAATAAATTAAAAGGGATAAAATATTTAATAAAATATCATTTAATAGTGTTTGGACTAATCCATAAATTGAAATAACTATTTGTCGATTCACGAATTATTATCTCTAAGCTTGCATAGAATAACATGAATATGATCACAAATTAAAGTAAAAGCTCTTCCAAAAATAAAATTAGGTAGGATAGGGTTATTTAATACTCAAAATATCCAATATATAATTAAAATATTAGATATAATAACCTAAGGAAAATTATATACTTGTAAAGGGAAAAAACATTGCATGTGGTAGTTAACTAATGTTCAAACTAATTTTAGAAGAGATAAGAGAGATAAAATTTCATAAAAAGAAATATATGGATGAGATGGGCCATATCAAAGGTGAAAATAACATAAAAAATAAGAAACATGATAAAATTCATGAAAAACACATGAAAATTTAACTCTCATATGCTAAATTTTAAAAAATGCAAACTGTGATGAAACCATTACTTTATGCAGGTGGCAAAGACGAAATTGCCACAGTCAATGATGAAACCACCATAGTCAATGATGAAATATATACAACATATTATAAAAATTCAAATTATAAAATTATTTTTCATGGTAGTTTATGAAACCATTGAAATTTAAGTGTTTCAAACATAGTGGTTCCATGATCCAATGAAGTGGTTGTGCCATAGACATTGACAATTTCATTGCAGGAGAAATAAAGTAAAAAATAATGAAAAAACTCAAAACACATGATAATTTGAAAATTATAAAGGAAAATAAAAGGAATAAAATCTAAATAAGGTAGAGATAACATCTATACTAAGCATATATAAGTGGATTTCCTTGCATCATCATTAACTTTTTCTAAAAATGTTGCACAGTGTAATTTTTAGGTGCATATAGTTTACTCTTTTCCAACTATCACTTTTTTATATCAAGACATTTCAAAATGGCTCTCCCACATGTTTTTTAAAGTCAATTAGTGATATTAATATAAATATTATCCTATAAATGCACATTAAGGCCACTCATTTTAACACCATTGGATCTCTTTAGAAACTATACTACACACTAAGCAAAAGAGCACTATATAATTTCCAGTTTCAAACAACTGAAATAGTCAGAAAAAGATTATATTTAAGTTTTTTTTTTTTTCATTTCATTTTCTAAAAATAATATTTTACCACACGTATCAATTTTCAAATTAGAATTGTTTAATGTTTGACATATTTTAAATTGTGACATCTATCTAATTTTACACCTATAATCATACCAAATTTACTACCTAAATAAAAATAGGGCAAAACAACCTCAATAATTCTATTTCCCTATTTCCACTCAGTGTTGATTGAATCAATTTATGACATTTTTAGTGGAAACTAAAATGGCTTATAACTAGTTTCTTATCTTCCTATACATAGTTTAGCTTTGATAAAATGGGGCTTGATAAAACTTATTGAACATAGTCACATGTAAATATTTATTTTTTCTATGATCTATTACATGAAATTAAAAATGTTTGTATTCTTTATTCATTATCAACATCTACAATTATTTTTTATTAGTTATTTATCATCATGTTATTTTTGGTGTTTGATATTTACATCATAGTTACACACAACTTACACTTCACATATGTTTTTTTTGTTTTATTTTGATCATGAAATTTATTAACATACTTATGTTTTTTAACATTCACTTTATTCAGTGATAAGACCTTTGAATACATTAAGATTAATGTCTTGAATATATGTTTGGTGTGACAATATTTAGATATTATTTTAGTATTATTACTGTTGAATTTATTTGATAGATTCTCATGTGAATTCTATGATAGTTTTTCATATCTTCATATTATTTTTCCTTTGAATTTGCAACATCATTACCTTGTGTACATTTGCATTAGCTTAGTTATCTAAAACTAGTATTTTGAATGTAATATCATTATATCATTACTCTTTAAAACTAGTATTTTTAATTTTTTTTGGGTAAGATGATGTCATTTCATTCTCAAAAATCACACAAAATATTATTAATAATTGTAACTCACAAAGATAAATCCATTTTTTTTAAATTTTCATTATTTAATTTCTTAAAGTTGTTTACATTTTCATGTTTATATAATTGAACATTTGAACAAAATAGTTAATGTTTGATGTATTTACATTCTCTTCATGGGTTTCTAATATGTGACACATCATACAAATTCTCAAACTAAATTTCAATCATTATTCTTTATATCCTCTAGCACCCATCAACATGTTTTTGAATAAAAAATGGATATCCATCAATAAATAATTGAAAATAAATATTTTTATGATGTTTTAGTTACAAATGATCTATAAGTAGAAATGTATGAAAAGTTTGGAAGCATACATTAGGTGTATGAATTGTTATCATACATGTCAAGTAACAGTTTCACAACTACACTCTAAAATATATCTACTTTGATTGATTGTTTAATGGATTTGGTTGTGAATACAAGGATTGTAACTTAATTTATTGAAGAATTTTTTGGGATATGAATTATATTAAATTATATTATAATATATAGATATTTTAAACATTTTTTTATAGAATTTTTAGTTAATTGGGTTTGATTTATCATGTTCATATGGTATAGCCCATAGATGGACATAATTACCCATGTGTAGTGCAATTTTATGGTTAAGTATAAATTCTTACCATGATAGCTATGACTCTAAATATATTTTAAGCATATAAAGGGTATGCTTTGTATGTCATATTTTAAATAAAATGGATATGGGTAAAAAGTGGACACCCATTCTAAAATAGTGGTAAAATAATAATTTAAGATTGAAACTGAGTATTGCATGTAGGAAAAAATGAAAGCATTATGGATATGAAAAAAAACATATATATGGGAAAAAATTAAGAGAATGATAAGATAAAATGGTTGATCATGAAATAAAATATATTTGAATTCTATAAAAGTTGGGTTTTCCAACTTATTAATGATTTGGTGGCTACCCATTTTTTTGGCTAGCAAAAAATAGACTTAGAGATAGATTTTAAATTCTTAGATTAGAATGCAAATTTATATTATATTTTTGACAATGGGAATATTTTAATTATAATTTTTATTCTATTTTGGTCCCATGGATCCACATATTTCATATAATGCATTGAAAATGATCACTGTGGGACTCTTTCACCTCATGGGCCTTTGATTGTCTCAACATATTTTATTTTGATTTCAAAATTTATTATATTGATACAATGCATATATTATCAAATTTATTAAATAGTATATATGATACTTGAAATAATATGAACTAGCCAAAATATAGTATGGGTTTAATTATCCAACTGATCTATTGATTATTCTTAAGCAACATTGAGAGTAAGCTACTCTATGACATCCACGATATTATGATAATATTTTATTTCTTTGTGTCTTAATTTCACAAAAAATAACATAATTTATTAAAGGTTGTGTATCATAATAAATATATATATAAATATGAATAATGGGTGGATAATCATTCTCAAAAAGTGGGATAAATAATAATTTAATATCAAATATGAGAACTACATGTAGCTCTGATTCCTAGTGTGTAAATGAAGATGGTTTGGATATATGATAACATAAATAGATGGACATAGGTAAATATAATGAGAGGAGACAATTATGTTCCATGACAATATGTGGAAACATATTTTAATAAATTTTGGTTTTCCAAATTCTTTAGAATGGGCAACTACTCGGTTTGTTGGTTGGAATGAAATAATATCAAAGATAAATTACCAATTATCAAATTAAAATTAAATTTATCTTATGATTTTCAAAATGGGTGTATACATATTTTAAGTGATATTTTATTTATATTATTTATATCTATGTAGTTCACTAATCTCATAGAGGGAGAAAAATTCATTATTTAACTTCATCATCTATAGGATTTTGATTGTCACCACTTATTTTATTTCAATTTAAAACTTTACTAAATGTATATACTTCATATGTTTTGTAATATCCAATTTATTAAATATCACATATTATTCCTATGATTAAAAACCATCCATTTTAGAGAGTGGATTTAATTTTCCAATAGATCTATGGATTCTTATTAATCTAGATTCAGACTATACTACTCTATGAGATTTGTGAACATGTGCCTTATGACATGTAGTCTACAAGGATTTTCACTAAATACCAGAATACAACCCTTGTATTCTCATTCATTAACCTCATGGGTTACAATATATATGTAGCTTATAATATTTATAATGAATCCCTTTACTCTACCTTATTCTTAGACTTAGATCTAATTATCTCTATACTCAACATTAGTTATAGGTTGGGTTTGGATTAAACTAATACAAGATTTAACTTAAATTTATGGGTTATATCAAATATCCATGTGCACTAAGGCCATATTACTTGTTTGAGAATTATCTCTATCCTCTATTTTTAATTTAGTAGAGTTTTCCTAAGTGGGTGAAGTTATTCAATGTTGGATCGATGCCTCTATATATAGCCTTCCCGGTCCAACAAACCTCATTAGTGCCTTAGCCTAATCTCATATGTTTTTATAATTAAATTTGTAGATTGGTGAAAAAATACAATCCACATGTTAGAATGAATCCTTATGTAGATATTGGATATAAGTTTTCAATTCCTTCCATCTACATTGGAATGTCTTTTATGTAGTAAATAATAACATTAGTTGGCTCTTCATACACTGAATGTGGCATTAAAATATTAAATTATTATGTTTTTGACTTTGTCCTTACTTTACACCAACCTTATTTGTGTGACTATTTTTATTTTTACACAACTATTTTTATGTGCAGGTCATCTAATGATTATGAGGGTTATTTGGTGCCTCAATTCACTATCAAAAAAACATGTCATCTCCAACATTGTTCTAAAATTCCAAAATAATTTCTTGATTATGCACCTTAAAAATCCCCATGAGAACACACAACTCTAAAACTTGTGACAAAAATTTTAACCTCAAATAATTTCATGCTAATGCACCATTCCTTCTCAAACATATAAGTTTGTGCAATATTCATCTTTTACTATTTTACCCTATTAGCCTTTGGTGCTTATTTCTTAGCTTCGATTTCTATGCCCAAGTCATAAAAAAAACTTGATTTGGATTAATTTAATACATTTATTGTATGCATACAACACCATCTTCTAAAAATAATGTTATATGCCTCTATGCTTTTATTTTATACATCTATAAGTTTTTAGTTGTGTGCTCTTGTGTAGGCTTTAACTATCACCTAGTTTTATCCTTTATAGCATTCTATTAATATTTACACAAGGTTCCTATTTTTCAATCCATTCATTTGTAAAAAAATCAACCCTTTTATTTTTCCAATTTTTTTTATAACTCTTAGACACCTTTCCTTAGATGCAAGTGAACTATCACATAGTTATAAAATCTTTAAACAATAGTGTTTTCTGACTATACACTGATAAATTTGGCTGATTTCATAAGTATCTTAACTCTATTTCTAAGTTGAAGAAATATTACCATTTTTCTTGGGATGTTCCTACATTTGAATTTGTAGGTAATTTAAAATTTGAGATTCTACTCACATGTAGGGTTGGAGTTGTAAGACTATTCCTTTGGTTATCTACATATACCACAACATTCCCAAACATCAAGTGTGTCCCATAAATAGGATTTATTTGTTATTCCTCCTCTAGACCCTCCTTGGGTTATGAACCATCCTCATCTACCTATATTTGATACCTCTTATTCTTATAATTCTCTTCATTCTCTTCCTCTTTCCTCTTTTATTTCTCTCTCTCATGGATCTACACCCACCTTTGACTATCCACCTACACCTTGTGTTCATAACACTTACACTCATGCATGTGCCATAAAGGGATCTTGTGTGAAATTTATCCCAATATTATATTTTCTTTAACCTTGTGGGTCTATTCCTATATCTCTCCATCCACTTTTTCCAAGGGTTTTTAACACCCTTCTAGTGTTCTTCCATCCATCTTTCATATGTGCACACTCTCTTCTTTATCTTCATATATTGAAATAACTATATCATCTTGGTACCCTATTTACCCTCAAAATCATTGATGCATTTATAAACATATAAAAAATATGGGGTCCAATGATACCAATTCCTTTTGATTTATTTATCCACTTCTTCATTATTGTATGCTTAGTGTTTTTCACCTAGAATGATATTAAAATTAGTTGTTCCTTCTTTATATATTTCCTTATTTCATCAATTTCATGCTGATTTTTATTTTCTCTACTTATTCTATAAAATCCTCACATATTGTGAAATGAAGATTGTAATCTCATCAACTTTGGGGTTATTTCTTGTTTCACTCTTTTCCTTCTCATGTGTATCTAGTACACTCAATAAATAACGTTTTTACATTATTCATCAACACTTTTCATGTGGCTCTTGAAATCATTCTTTTACATGCACATATCCATCCTTTAGCTATAGGTAAGATGTTTCACCTTATTCTATTCCTTTTTCCCTCATGCATTAAAGCAAGTGTAAAATCTCTCACATCTCTCTTATTGTTACCTTAACACAACAATATTCAAATTCATGGGAATCTAGAGTTCCAATATTGCGTCCTTCATCTTATATTCTCATCCTACATGTTTCTCACATATTATCATGCATATCCTTCCTCTAGTGTATAGCATGCCTTCGCACACTCAAGATGGTATTTTTTTATGTTTTTATTTTTTCCTCTTTGTTTTATCTAAAATGGTAAATAATGAAATATTAATACTTTATTATATAAATTGGAATTTTATAAATTAGGGTGTTTTAAATAAAACTTTAAGCATCAACATGGAGATAAATAACTGAAATAGAAATAAAATATAAATGAACAAGGATTAAATATGCAAAAGAGAGATGAAATTTGCTTTATAAATTATTAGTTGAATAAAATAAGAAATTAAAGAAGAAAACCCAAAAATATTTTAGAAGCTTAAGTTGAGTGACCTGAAGGAAATAAATGCATACTATAGGACATAAGTGTTTGTTTCGATTCTCCTCATTGTTCTATCTTATATACATATATATTTTTTAAAGGAAATTTTGGAAAATTTAGGTGTGATAGTGAAAAAAAATTCTTACATTGATCTCATATTAAAAATTATGTGTATAATTGATGTGTTAATTATTGAAGGTGAAAAACCTAGATTTGTTTCATAAGAAGAAAATGATATGAAGGATTAAAACAAGGGTTAGTAGTTTTAGTTGTGTTAGACCTAAACGCCCCACTATGTTGAGAATTTTTGACATGCCAATAGTTTTAATATGTATTAAACCTCCATGTAATGATCTATCCTAAGTTTTTTGTGAAATTTTAATCCTCTTACTATATAAATGCAGCTAAAATCTAGATTTAATAATTTATCATACTTGGCTAGTTTTGTGTAAATACTTAGCTCATGACTTCTTGAAGTGCTTGGAAACTTATTTGTTAATAATATGGAACTTTTGATGAAGGTTAAATTTTGTAAATAAGATCTTATATTAAAATTGATAAGCTTGCCATGATGATATGAAATTAATGAATTGAATGTGATTTTATAGTGTCTCAAGAGGGTAAAATACCCATTAGAGAGTTTATATATATAAAGGCCAACCTTAGGGGTATTTTCAATTTTATATTTTGACTATTTTTATGTAAGGACAAAAAATAAAAATAAGGATAAGAACATTTGGGTGTTCCTATCCATTCACGAAAAGTGTTGAGTATGGGGTTTCAGTCAGGTAATACAAATGCATATAGGTATTTTTAGAAGTAAGATTATTTATGTAGGTGATAATATATGGACTTGTAATTAAATTACCTCTCTTGTTACACTTAGGATAGGTCAAATTAGTAAATTAGGTGTCAATTTTCACATGTTAATTAATGGAAAAAATGGATAAAATAAGCATGATTAAGTATTCATGACCATATTTGAGTTACTAAAATCAACATCCCCCATTTTTAGTATATAAATGAAATGAATAGACTAAACAAAAGTCTTATATTAGTGTGTAAGACACCCTTTGTCTTTGAGTTGCATACTTCAATTGTGCAAGGAATTGTATAGTCTAGTAAACCCTTAAAAACATAAGAAGTAGTCATTTAATTCCTTATAAAATGAAATTTGAAAAATTTAATTTGAACATTTAAAACATTTTATTTAACTTTGATTTTTTTAAATTTGAAATAAACTTTGAAAAAAATTAAAATTGCTTGTATTTGAGTAGTTTAAAAGTTGAATGAGAGTATAAAATGAATACAAATGTATGTGTGAAATAAATGGTTCTTTTTATGACTTTTTTTGGTTATGATTATTACTTGAAGAATTGGAGAATTAGTGATTCCCATGAATCACTTAGACAAGATGGTTCATTAGCTAAACGATTAGATATAATTGGGGGTGAACAAACCTTAACCTAAATTTGATTTTCTTGAAATGAAATGATAAAAAATGAGGTATGATTAACCTCAAATTATCTATTTTGATATATTTAACCCCAATATGTTAAATAGGTTAAAAAAATAATGGATTTTAACTCACAATGTTTGAGTGCACACTGAACCCTAAGTCATGTATTATGCACCTAAACTGAATCAACCATTATAGATGGCTTGTGCATTCAATTGTAATATTTTGGTATAGTTTGGTACATTCTAGTTTTTGGAAATCATGGTCACAATATTAATGATTAAATCCATGTTTCTACCATGTTTTCATCTAGAAAAATAGAATAAAAGTGGCATGAAACTATATCATGCTACCATTGTAATTGTAGAATTTCAAACTATATTTGAATGCTCATTATATCTTATGTTTGAAAGTTTGAAACTACATGAATTGATCTTTAAACTGAGATAAGAGTAAATATGAAATGGAATATTCCCCCATGATATGTGAAAATAAATTAATTTTGCAACATTTTGTAACTTTAAAATTGTGATTATTGCAAATAACTAAATTTAATTTTTTAAAATGGCTCATCTTATACACGAAAAGCCCACTAAAATGCCCCCCTTTTGAGATGATGGAAATAATCCTAAAAATTCACACATCTAAAAATAAATTTGAACTTGAAACATGTGTAGTAAAGATGTTATCATTGAAAATTGTAGCATATTTAAAAGTGTCTTAATGTAGTAAGATTTGAATTTTTTGCATATAACATAAGAGACAATACCTAAAGAATGTATTAATAAAACTCATGGAATTAGTATGTTTGTGTGTTAGTATGTTAGGAGTGCATGATAAGGGTCATGAGATTTATCAAATTCATCAATATCAACAATCACACATGCACAAAAATCATAAATGTTAGAAAAAATATTGAATAAAGGACCAAGATCAAGGACATGTTCAAATGTCCCAAATAACATGCATAGACATGAAAAATTCCAGAAACAAGGGACCTATTCAAATGTACCACAAACGTACAGCCAAGGATTAAAAAATGACATGTTCAAATTTACACACAAATAGGTCCAAGAGACAAAGAAAGGACATGTTAAAATGTTGCAAACAACACACAAAATCTCATACAAGTGCATCAATTAAAAATTGCACACAAGGACCAAGGGCTAACATAATAGAAAAGAATTTTTTTAATATATTATTTATAAGTAAACAAAATCAATGGAACATATTCTTAGCAAATTGTCTAATATAAGGATATTTCATGTGATATATCCTATAAAATAACATGTTATTTTACACTATGTAATATAAATATGTTAGAAGGCCATTTTTTAAATAATATGGAAGATCAATTGTATAGGAGTTATAGATTGATAACACCTACATATTTTCACGTATGAATAATATGCCCCAAGTTTAATAAGGCCAATAGGTAGAGGAGAGTCAAACATATCAATCATTATACATATTTGTATGTCTTACACAACACTCATGAATAATAGTGAAATGCATGTGTGATATAGAAAGAATATGCTATCTACTAATCAAGAGATAAATAACACAATATAAATATTTAAACTATATTTCTAATAATGCTCATGTCTTGATTTTGTATTTTTTAACTCTAAATTTTTGAAAAAAATATATGTTTTTTTTTTGTAATTTTGCACTATATAAAATCAACAACAATGGTGATGAAATAAGGTGTCAAAAGTAGAATAAAAGAGACAAATTTTGACTTTTTATAACAACTGAAAATAAAAGGTGTACAATAACAAGGATGAGTGGCTCATATAAGGAATTTTTACCCTATGTAAAAAGTGCATTGGAATTGTTATAAATATGTAGAAGACTACAAAATGTATGAAAATAAATAATTATACATTATCATTTTGTCAAATGTATACTTGTCAAAAAATGTATAATAAATAATTATACATTATCATTTTGTCAAATGTATACTTGTTATTTTTATGACTTTTTTTGGTTATGATTATTACTTAAAGAATTGGAGAATTAGTGATTCCCATGAATCACTTAGACAAGATGGTTCATTAGCTAAACGATTAGATATAATTGGGGGTGAACAAACCTTAACCTAAATTTGATTTTCTTGAAATGAAATGATAAAAAATGAGGTATGATTAACCTCAAATTATCTATTTTGATATATTTAACCCCAATATGTTAAATAGGTTAAAAAAATAATGGATTTTAACTCACAATGTTTGAGTGCACACTGAACCCTAAGTCATGTATTATGCACCTAAACTGAATCAACCATTATAGATGGCTTGTGCATTCAATTGTAATATTTTGGTATAGTTTGGTACATTCTAGTTTTTGGAAATCATGGTCACAATATTAATGATTAAATCCATGTTTCTACCATGTTTTCATCTAGAAAAATAGAATAAAAGTGGCATGAAACTATATCATGCTACCATTGTAATTGTAGAATTTCAAACTATATTTGAATGCTCATTATATCTTATGTTTGAAAGTTTGAAACTACATGAATTGATCTTTAAACTGAGATAAGAGTAAATATGAAATGGAATATTCCCCCATGATATGTGAAAATAAATTAATTTTGCAACATTTTGTAACTTTAAAATTGTGATTATTGCAAATAACTAAATTTAATTTTTTAAAATGGCTCATCTTATACACGAAAAGCCCACTAAAATGCCCCCCTTTTGAGATGATGGAAATAATCCTAAAAATTCACACATCTAAAAATAAATTTGAACTTGAAACATGTGTAGTAAAGATGTTATCATTGAAAATTGTAGCATATTTAAAAGTGTCTTAATGTAGTAAGATTTGAATTTTTTGCATATAACATAAGAGACAATACCTAAAGAACGTATTAATAAAACTCATGGAATTAGTATGTTTGTGTGTTAGTATGTTAGGAGTGCATGATAAGGGTCATGAGATTTATCAAATTCATCAATATCAACAATCACACATGCACAAAAATCATAAATGTTAGAAAAAATATTGAATAAAGGACCAAGATCAAGGACATGTTCAAATGTCCCAAATAACATGCATAGACATGAAAAATTCCAGAAACAAGGGACCTATTCAAATGTACCACAAACGTACAGCCAAGGATTAAAAAATGACATGTTCAAATTTACACACAAATAGGTCCAAGAGACAAAGAAAGGACATGTTAAAATGTTGCAAACAACACACAAAATCTCATACAAGTGCATCAATTAAAAATTGCACACAAGGACCAAGGGCTAACATAATAGAAAAGAATTTTTTTAATATATTATTTATAAGTAAACAAAATCAATGGAACATATTCTTAGCAAATTGTCTAATATAAGGATATTTCATGTGATATATCCTATAAAATAACATGTTATTTTACACTATGTAATATAAATATGTTAGAAGGCCATTTTTTAAATAATATGGAAGATCAATTGTATAGGAGTTATAGATTGATAACACCTACATATTTTCACGTATGAATAATATGCCCCAAGTTTAATAAGGCCAATAGGTAGAGGAGAGTCAAACATATCAATCATTATACATATTTGTATGTCTTACACAACACTCATGAATAATAGTGAAATGCATGTGTGATATAGAAAGAATATGCTATCTACTAATCAAGAGATAAATAACACAATATAAATATTTAAACTATATTTCTAATAATGCTCATGTCTTGATTTTGTATTTTTTAACTCTAAATTTTTGAAAAAAATATATGTTTTTTTTTTGTAATTTTGCACTATATAAAATCAACAACAATGGTGATGAAATAAGGTGTCAAAAGTAGAATAAAAGAGACAAATTTTGACTTTTTATAACAACTGAAAATAAAAGGTGTACAATAACAAGGATGAGTGGCTCATATAAGGAATTTTTACCCTATGTAAAAAGTGCATTGGAATTGTTATAAATATGTAGAAGACTACAAAATGTATGAAAATAAATAATTATACATTATCATTTTGTCAAATGTATACTTGTCAAAAAATGTATAATAAATAATTATACATTATCATTTTGTCAAATGTATACTTGTTATTTTTATGACTTTTTTTGGTTATGATTATTACTTAAAGAATTGGAGAATTAGTGATTCCCATGAATCACTTAGACAAGATGGTTCATTAGCTAAATGATTAGATATAATTGGGGGTGAACAAACCTTAACCTAAATTTGATTTTCTTGAAATGAAATGATAAAAAATGAGGTATGATTAACCTCAAATTATCTATTTTGATATATTTAACCCCAATATGTTAAATAGGTTAAAAAAATAATGGATTTTAACTCACAATGTTTGAGTGCACACTGAACCCTAAGTCATGTATTATGCACCTAAACTGAATCAACCATTATAGATGGCTTGTGCATTCAATTGTAATATTTTGGTATAGTTTGGTACATTCTAGTTTTTGGAAATCATGGTCACAATATTAATGATTAAATCCATGTTTCTACCATGTTTTCATCTAGAAAAATAGAATAAAAGTGGCATGAAACTATATCATGCTACCATTGTAATTGTAGAATTTCAAACTATATTTGAATGCTCATTATATCTTATGTTTGAAAGTTTGAAACTACATGAATTGATCTTTAAACTGAGATAAGAGTAAATATGAAATGGAATATTCCCCCATGATATGTGAAAATAAATTAATTTTGCAACATTTTGTAACTTTAAAATTGTGATTATTGCAAATAACTAAATTTAATTTTTTAAAATGGCTCATCTTATACACGAAAAGCCCACTAAAATGCCCCCCTTTTGAGATGATGGAAATAATCCTAAAAATTCACACATCTAAAAATAAATTTGAACTTGAAACATGTGTAGTAAAGATGTTATCATTGAAAATTGTAGCATATTTAAAAGTGTCTTAATGTAGTAAGATTTGAATTTTTTGCATATAACATAAGAGACAATACCTAAAGAACGTATTAATAAAACTCATGGAATTAGTATGTTTGTGTGTTAGTATGTTAGGAGTGCATGATAAGGGTCATGAGATTTATCAAATTCATCAATATCAACAATCACACATGCACAAAAATCATAAATGTTAGAAAAAATATTGAATAAAGGACCAAGATCAAGGACATGTTCAAATGTCCCAAATAACATGCATAGACATGAAAAATTCCAGAAACAAGGGACCTATTCAAATGTACCACAAACGTACAGCCAAGGATTAAAAAATGACATGTTCAAATTTACACACAAATAGGTCCAAGAGACAAAGAAAGGACATGTTAAAATGTTGCAAACAACACACAAAATCTCATACAAGTGCATCAATTAAAAATTGCACACAAGGACCAAGGGCTAACATAATAGAAAAGAATTTTTTTAATATATTATTTATAAGTAAACAAAATCAATGGAACATATTCTTAGCAAATTGTCTAATATAAGGATATTTCATGTGATATATCCTATAAAATAACATGTTATTTTACACTATGTAATATAAATATGTTAGAAGGCCATTTTTTAAATAATATGGAAGATCAATTGTATAGGAGTTATAGATTGATAACACCTACATATTTTCACGTATGAATAATATGCCCCAAGTTTAATAAGGCCAATAGGTAGAGGAGAGTCAAACATATCAATCATTATACATATTTGTATGTCTTACACAACACTCATGAATAATAGTGAAATGCATGTGTGATATAGAAAGAATATGCTATCTACTAATCAAGAGATAAATAACACAATATAAATATTTAAACTATATTTCTAATAATGCTCATGTCTTGATTTTGTATTTTTTAACTCTAAATTTTTGAAAAAAATATATGTTTTTTTTTTGTAATTTTGCACTATATAAAATCAACAACAATGGTGATGAAATAAGGTGTCAAAAGTAGAATAAAAGAGACAAATTTTGACTTTTTATAACAACTGAAAATAAAAGGTGTACAATAACAAGGATGAGTGGCTCATATAAGGAATTTTTACCCTATGTAAAAAGTGCATTGGAATTGTTATAAATATGTAGAAGACTACAAAATGTATGAAAATAAATAATTATACATTATCATTTTGTCAAATGTATACTTGTCAAAAAATGTCTCATGTATGAACAATAGATTTTGAAAACAAAGAGATTTTTCATTAAATACAATAAATTACATATTGATATTACTTGAATAGTGTATACATTGAAATAATTAAAGCTCTATGATCTATAAATGTAGGTTCTAGGTATAACAAGACAAAGGGAAAGATTAAAAAAATTGGGATAATTATGGTTGATATTTTAATCATATGTTTTATGATTATATCTTATAGGCAATATGATGTAATTTTTATTAACACTTTGAAATTAAATAGGTAAATGTGAATTTTAAGCTAGTTTGATCACAATTTTGAGACTGTTCATACTCATAAAATAAAAAGGAAGGGTTATGAATCCAATGAGGAAATGAAAACCAATGTCATAGATGAATATGATAATAAATTTTAAAAAATGGAAGAATAAGATGTAACAAATCATAAACTATGTAAAATCATATTTGTGTTATTTTGAATGCCACGGATGTCACTGTTTAACCCTAAAATTTAGATTATAGAATCTAGGGTTAAATGGGTAGATATATCATAGGGTACAAGAGTGATAAAATATCTCTATAGTAGGCCAATTAATTATAAACTCAAATGAACAATACTATGTATTTAAATTCTAAGATATGTTAAAAATAATAGGTATAACCAATGATTAGTATTAAATTAAATGGAAAACAATAGTACTTAGCTAAATTATTATGCATGTTTAGATATGATATGGAATATATTTGGATAGAATAGATATGGTTTTTTTATCATTTTTTATATTCTATAAATTTAACCTTTGTGGCCTTAGACACTTATGTTGACCTCACATACTTGCATAGACACTTCTATGTAACTTAGATGCAAGTTGCCTATATAAAATACCTATTATATTTAGATGCAACCACATGGGATATATAGGTTTTATGTCACCTCCAATCTGTTGTGCTCAAATATGGATCATTTTTGGTTTCTCCTTGTGATGCAAATCATATAAAAATAAATCACACTTATCCTTGTTTCTAACTCCACTTCCCTTGTATTGGACTCTTAGGCTAACTCTTCATACAATGGTTTTCTAATTCACCTTGGTTATTTTACTTAAAATCAATGTGAAATTATTTTTTAGGGGTTTCATTACCCTCTCTTCCCTTTCATAAAATATCCAACACTATAAAACTCTTAACTTATCCCTTCACACCACTTTGCATACAATTGTCACACTCCTAGTAGTCCTATTTTGAGCAATTTCCCTTTTGTATAGAATTGTACCTTCTCCAAATTGAGAAATAAAAATTTATTCCAATACCCTCTATTGATAACTACCATTACACAAGATTTTTTGGCCTAAATCCACTCTTAACCCCACTTTCCTAAGATTTTTGTTAATTGATAA
Source organism: Torreya grandis (assembly GCA_037957365.1). Lineage (NCBI taxonomy): Eukaryota > Viridiplantae > Streptophyta > Pinopsida > Cupressales > Taxaceae > Torreya > Torreya grandis. Next base: position 810,975 of record JARHVA010003849.1, read on the forward strand.
GGCCTAATTAGGTCTATGAGACATTATTACACTTATAGTCAACTGTGTACATAATATCTGATATGGAATGGGTTAATAACCTCCAAAATATCCTCAATCATGTAAAATCCTAATTTTACACCAAGTTTCAATCATTTTTGATGGTTTAAACTGTTTAAATCTACCAAACCCTAGTGCAGGGTTTCTTAAGGACTATCTCAGCTCAAGAACACACAAAAATCCATTGTAGGAGTTTCTTCGAGTTTTAAATGACCAAATTTGGTTTTTTAGGTCTATAATCACCTTATACACATTTATAATTTCTTGTATTTATCATTCTAATCCACTATCACAACTATTCCAACCAAACTATTTTTGACTGTGTTAATAAAAGACCATCTACAAGTCTGTGACTATATTTTACTAACTCTCAACTCATTTTTTATTATCAAGATGTTATATACTATATAATATATTATAAAACACTTATCACCATGTTTTATATCACTTTAATTCATGTCTTGGGTCTTGTCTTTAAATAAATTGATACACAGATTACCATAACAATATTTACCACAGGGAACAAGGTTTTCTTCGCTATCTAACAATACCATATGGTTTCCATAATATCTATTGAATCTTATCAACTAAGAAAACAACAAGATTCTTCATGGACATTTGGAATAAAGGAACAACATTAATTTTATCTTAATATTAAAAACACATTGTCAATCTACAGATTAATCAACTCATGATAGGTGTCTACAAACTTGTTTATAAATCTATTTCATTACTAGATCGTATGGTTATCATTCCTTGAAATTAAAACCTAAAAAAAAAATTCAAAAAAATTAGATATAACTCTCAACATCATTCATATATCAAAATACTAACACAGTCTATAATAGGCAGAGTACTCACGTTCAGGGTCTGAGTTTGCATTCTTTATCTAGAGTTCCTTATGCTTCATATCTTTATATAAATAAGAATTATAGAAACATCTTATTATTCTTCCATCATATATTAAAATTAAAAATATCATTTATATAACAATAAAGACAATGTTAATCTGAAAAACAAGCATTTAGGTATGAACATGGTTTATGTTGCTACCACTGTTAACAAGAATTCTTCCTCATCTTTGTTTCTTTGAATTTTTATATTATAATAAACCTGAGCATAAATTCATATGCCACTCTTGGAAATAAGTATAATTATCATTTCTTCATTAAAACATCACATATAATGACAATAATAGTAAAATTGACCTCAAAGGGTTTGCATTCTTCATTCATTCAAACAACAAGGGTTACAACATCACTCCTTCCCCTTCAAAACCAACTTGTCCATTATTTACTTCCACACATTCGAATGGAATCCTCTACTAACTAAAATATAACTAAATCATAAATTCCTAAAGATGAGTCAAAAATGATTCTTTCTCCTATTCCTACATGGAGTTTTTCCTTGTCAAGTGCATTACATTTTCTTAATTTTCACATAATATGACACATATAGCATTATTAAATTGGTATAATGAACATTTATAAACCTATTAAATTTCCCAAGACCCTTAGACAATTTAACACACATTCCACATACATAAATTTCACAAAATTCCTTTTAGAAGGCTTTACAATATTCAAATATTCAAAAAGGAACTTTTAATAGGAAAAGGAATAATTCAAATTTTATACATTAGAAGACAACCTATAATTCTCATATGGAATATTTAAGACCTCTATCACTTGTAAAAAACATACTACACAAAATTAATAAAAAATGTAACAAATTTTGGGGTCCTTATAATATGCACCTACATCACATTACCAAGCTAGAATAATCTTTGCCACGGGTGTTGAATGTTGCACTTATTATATATTACTACTTGAATACATTAAAATTTATCATTGGAGTTATATGATTCTACTTTCCTCTCATAGATGTTCACATGATATTTGGCCCCACATTTAGGCCTCATTTTCTTCATATCCTTTAATAGCATACCCACACATGAAACCAACTTGTTAAGCAAAACATAGCTAGTACCATCTCCTTATTGTTTTCCAGTTGTATACCAATATTATTTCTCTAAAAAATAATTCATCTTCTCCTTATCTCTATCAGTCATCACTACTAAAAGTATGAATTAATCTTCTTCCTTCACCAATGCTCCTTTTTCCACCCATTCCACTTCATGCATCACTTATTCTTGTTCTTTGCATACCTCATACATATGTACACTTTGGTTTTTTTGCCTCTCCTCATTCTCTTCACTTAATCTCTTTTGTTACATACTTATGTTCACATTCCTTGGACACTCTGCTACCCTATGTTCTTCTCTTTATCAACTAAAACATTTCCCATAAAATATCTATTTTGGTCTTGGTCTCATTGAACCTTCATTCCTTCTCAATTTTCCATCTACCAAAGGTTTTATCTCTCTTGCATGATAATATCCCATTCCTTCTTGAGTTTTTGGTACATGTCCTTGTGGTCTCGCTAGAACCACCTCTCTATTATCTCTCTCATTCACCCTTTATTACAAAGGTACTAACTGACCTTGTTACCTATAATATAACTCTTTTCTTTATTCTCTCCCTTTGAAATTATCTTCAATGGCCTCCATTATTATAACTAATGGAACAATCAGCTAGGTCATTATCTTGACTAAATCATCTTTATCCCTGCTAGCTCTCTCCATGGAACACTGTCAAAATCACCTATTCTATAATTAACTTAAAAACACATAATTTCAATATTTTTAACAATTCAAAAAATATTTTTCTATATTTTATACTAGAATGATGTAGATATTATACCAAAAAATCACACTTATCCTTGATTCTAACTCCACTTCCCTTGCATAAGACTCTTAGGCTGACTCTTCATATAATGGTTTGTTAATTCATCTTGGTCATTGTACTTCAAAATAATTTGAACTTGTTTTTTAGGGGTTTTATTACCCTATCTACCCTTTCATCAAATCTCAAACACTATAGAATTATCAATTTATCCCTTTACACAACTTTGTATATAATTATCACACTCCTACTAGCCCTATTTTGAGCAATTTCCCTTCTGTATAGAATTGTACCTTCTCCAAATTAATAAATGACACTTTATCCCAATACCATATATTTATAAATATCATTCCATAAGATTTTTTTTCCTAAATCCACTCTTGACCCCACTTTCCTAAGCCTTTTGTTAATTGATATGGCCTAGTTAGGTCTTTAAGACATTGTTACACTTATAATCAACTATGTACATACTATCTTGTATAGAATGGATTCAAAAAATCCTAAATATAATTAATCATGTAAAACAATAATTTAACAATAATTTTCAATCATTTTTTATGGTTTAAACTCTGTAAATCTACCAAGCCCTAGTTTAGGGTTTCTTAAGCATTGTCTTAGCCCAAAAACACACAAAAATCCATTGTAGGAGTTTATGGGGTTTCAAGTGACAAAATTTGTTTTTTTAGGTCTTTAATCACCTTATAAATGTTTATCAATTCTTTTATTTTTCATTATAATCCACTATCACAACTATTTCACACCAAACTATTCTTGACTATGTCATTAAAAGACCATCTACAAGCCTATGTTTGGATTTTACTAACTCTCACCTCATTTTTTATTATAAAAAGTTTATACACAACAAAATATATTCTAAAAAACTTATAACCATGTTATATATCAATTTAATTCATGTCTTTGTCCATTTATTCAAATAAATTGATACACATACTACCTTAACAATATTTACCATAGGGAATAGGGTTTTCTTGGCTATCTAATAATACCATATGGTTTACACAATATATATTGAATATTATCAAATAAAAAACAAAAATAGTATTAATGGACTTTTTTAATTAATTAACAGCACTACTTTGTTCTTAATATTAAAAACATAGTCAATTGGTAGATTAATCAACTCACAATAGGGGTCTACAAACCTATTTTTAAATCCATCTCATTACCAGATCATATGGTTATCATTACTTGAAATCACAAAATAAAAAACACATTAACAATAATTTAAACAATATTATACACAAATATTAATGTCATTCATATATCAAAATACTAACACAGTCTGTAACAGGTAGTGTACTCAAGTTCAGGGTCTGAGTTTGCATTGTATATCTAGAGTTCATTATGCTTCGTATATTGGTTCAAATAAGAATTATAGAAACATCATATTATTATTACATCACATAATAAAATTACCAATATCATTTATATAACAATCAAGACAATGTTGATCTTAAAAACAAGCACTTAGATATGAACACGGTTTATGTTGTTACCACTATTAACAAGAATTCTTCCTCATCTTTGTCACTTTGAAGTTTTATATTATAATAAACATAAGCATAAATTAATATTACATCCTTGGAAACTATTTTAGTTCTCATTCCTTCATTAAAAAATCACATATCATGGAAGCAATAGTAAAATTGACCTCAAAGGCTCTGCATTCTTCATTCATTAAAATAATAGGGGTTACAACATCAATCCTTCCCCTTCAAAACTAACTTGTCCATTATTTCCTTCAAAAAATTTGAATGGAATCCTATAATAAATAAATAAAAATTTACTCCTAATTTCCTAAAGTGGAGGCATAACTTATTCTTGATCATATTCCTATATGGAGGTTTTCCTTGTCAATTGCATTACATTTTCCTGATTTTCACATACTATGACCCATATAGCATTATGACATTGGTATAATAAAAATTTATAAACATATTACATTTCCCAAGGCCATAATATAATTTAACACACCTTAAACCTACATAAATTACACAAAAGTCCTTTTACAAGGCTTTACAAGATTCAAATATTCAAAAAGGAACTTTTGGTAGGAAATGGAATAATTTAAATTCTATGCACTAAAAGACAACCTAAACTTATCATATGGAATATTTAAGACCTATATCACTTGTAAGACACCTATTAGATGAACCTAAGATAAAAATGGAACAAAATTTTAGGTCCTTATAGGATGCCCCTACATCACCTTGTCAAATAACAAAACCCTAGTTATTCATCTTCATAGATATTATGTGAAAAATGGTTTAGTGGGCTCACAATGTTGAGCTAACCCCAAATACCCCTTTATTAGTGGGTGATACTTAAATATACATTAATATAAGAGTGACATATACTTATTTATTTATCCCCTAATGTTTTGTCTTGTGTGTGTATAAGGTTGAAATATGTGGAAAGTAAGTACAATAATGACCTATCTTGTAATTGGAAAATATGACTCATGGAATACTCCTTCAGTACTTCAGAATTGTAGATGTGTTATCCTTATGACTAATATATAAATTGGATAAAATAGAGAAACTTTTCTTAGATGAATTCTTTTTGGGACCTTTTCCTTTAATCTAACATTACTTCTCCTAGTTGTGCATGTAAGAGAATAAGAGGTCTAATAAGTTAGCACACCAACATATCATGCAAGAAATGTTCTTGTGTTTTCACCAAAAAAATATAGCCTAAGATTTTTTCTCATTGGTTTCATCATGTAGTGATGTATTCATTAAGTTATTTATGCTATGGTTCTTGAATATGAACTTAGTTATAAATATATACTTGGTTGCATGACTAAATCTTGACTATTAATTCATTCCCTATTTAACTAATCATAAAAAAACATGGGTGCAAGCTAAGAAGAAACGAGTATTGATTCCATTATATTCATATCTAGATTAAATAATGTAGTTAATCAACACAAGTGATCTATCTCATTCCATATATAAGTCACATCATAATTATGATGGATGAAGATTATAATTACTAACCAACCAACACTCTTAGTAGAACTGGGGGGTATTTATACATGGTTATAACATGACAATCTAGTTACAAAAATAATAACATAGTGATGAATTTCCAAAAAACAATAATATCAATGAGTCATGGGAAGACATTACATTAAATTTTTAATGACATGGGACTAACTACCCCTATATACTCTTTTTAGGGTAGATATTCATTATCATGCTTTTATCTTCTTGAAAACTAGTGTTAGATTAACACTTGACTATTCTCCTCCAATGTTCATATGAACCCTTCCTTAACTATCTCCACTTTCCAATTCCTTGCCCAAGTATTTCATTATTGTTTGAGTCTTACATTATTGGTTCCTCCATGTTTCATTTATCCTTTTCATTCTCAACTTTCCTCTCCCATGTCATGGTATTTCATGTCATGTTTATTCCACATCATGGTCTTCCATGTCATGTATCTTATGTATTGTCTATCTTCCATGACTATGCTTCATTATATCTCATTATTTTCATAAATTAATTAGGGTATATAGATACAAAATTTAGGTTCTAACATCACCCCACACTAAGATAATAGTTTGTCTCAAACTATGGGCCTTCCTCAGGGCCTTAAGATATCAAAAAGTTAGGTCTTATTTTCTCAGCCTGGCACTTGAATTCCTCACAGTGGTTAAGGGCAGCTTTTAATTTACATATAATTTATTTAACCTCACCCTTCAACTAATTTTTCAACTTGGGTTATTCCAAAAAGTCACCCACTTGATTTGTCAAATGATCAAGTGATGTAGTATCATCCTTGTGAATGTCTTCAAGTGTTATTACCTCTATTAAAAATTATTTTTAGAGCACTCAGAAACTAATTTTAAGATCTTGGTATGAGTTCTTATTTTATTTTTTAGTGCCTCCATATCCTAAAATGATTTTGTAGTAGATGCATTCTTGGCCAATTGTTGGCACTGAAGTTGTTTTGATTGAATCCTAACTTCTAAAACTTTCATAGGTTATGCTAATTTGATGAAAAAATCCCATCAATGATAGAAATTGTATCACTAATGATAATAAAAAAAAACTCTTATAGAACTTAACAAACTTAATGAAATTATCTATGGCCCATGTTTTTTCACATTGGGGATTTACCTGATATTTACACTTTTTCAACAAAAGTCCTACTAGGGTCTCTAGTTTATCAAAAAATTATCCTTCAAGGGTGAATCCATCAACAAGTGTCAGATCTTGTTGTAAAATTATCTTTTAGAGTGTTAGAGTCTTTACTTGAGACACCATTCCTACTTTTAACTAGCACTTGAGCTTGTCTAATTCCTCTTCATTCTTTATTTATTCATCACAGTCATGGAACTATAGAGAAATGACCTCTTTATTCTTTTATTTAAGCTACCTTACATCAAAATCCTCTATAAAATTATTCTTGGTAACCTTGAGATAAAAATTTATAAGGGAGATTCTAGCTTGGAGTATTGTACACTACCAAGGATCCACCCAGAATGTCTCAAAAAGATCCATCTCTCCTATTGAAAAAAAATATTATTTGAAGGAAGCTCAAAGTAGGACTTTTCATTAAAAACATCTATACAAAAGGCAATCTTTCATTGAGTATAATTGGTTGAGTCCTCCTTGGGTAAATAATACCACATATAAAGGCCATTTAGTGTGTTTTATTGGAAATGGGCATGAATAGAAGGGTTTTAATTATTATTTGGTGACTCTTATTATGTGGATTCAGCAATATGCTCTTTCCCTTTATTAGGGTTGTGCTCAGGTAATTCAATGTCTACCTCATATTTTTGGTTACTTGTTCTATCATATAGGTCATCATGTACAAAGTTTCACCTATGTTATCCCCCTCTTCACCAATGGGACTCAAAATGTGCATTTGTGTGTCATCAAGGGTATAATATTCTTGACACACTAGGGAGGGTTCTTTCTTTGGTTATAGGGTGGCTTCCTTTTGATCCTTAGGGGAATATCCCCTCTTAGTTGGTGCTTTATGAGTCATCACTTTCCATTTAAATTACCCAATTTTTACCAAATAAATATCTTGTTCCAAAGGAACAAATGTCTATGTGGTAGAATGAAGGCCTTCTTTTTCTTGATTTGTAGCTAGTTTTTAATATCTTTGTGGTGATGAGGTAGTCCTTTGTTACTTTGGTTAATCATATTGGGAATTCAAAAGATAAAAATAGTGTAACTAAAAATTAATTTTGAAAACCATATATTTAGACTACATGATTTACTCTAAGCATGTAAACAACTAAAAATGAAAGTGTGAATTAATTACTAGAAAATTATTGCTAATTCCTTAATTCAAATTGGTATAGAGTTGGTTCAGATGAGACTATATGAAAATAGTATAGAATAAAGTTGACTAGGTCACTATTGTTCTATAGAATCAAAGTATTTAAGAACATAGTCAAAAAGGTTGACTAAGTATTTTAGATAAAATATAGGCTTTAGAACTAAGTTGACCAAGTCAACTTGGTTGGATGTAGGGTTAGAGATTTGAAGGTTTCTAACTTGTACAAAATAGAAATAAAAAGAAGAAACAAAAAGACTGAGAAAGGAAAGAGAGTAACCTTTGTGGATTTGAATATGATTAGGATTTCATGTTTTATGTTGAATTGCCTTGAATGCTACTTTCAAATTTTTGAAAACTAAATAGACTGGTTCAACCCAGTTTTATAAAACCTTATGTGTTGAAGAAGAAGAATATGACTAAGTTGACCTATTCAACTTAGTCTATTGATATAAATTTTGGTTTAGAGAATACGATGACAAATTAGACATTTTAGACCTTGTATGCTTATCTAGAACTAAAGAAGAGTAATATTTGTAATCATACTTTCCATGACCCTACTCCTCCTTATGATTACACATAAACTCATGTAAAGACTACCAACCCTATTCATCAAACTCTAAGACATATTTCACCTATTTTTACCTCTCCTACATCATATTCTTACCCTTCATACATCCCTAGTCCATATTGGCCATTTTTCACACAAGACATGCCTTCTAGAGACCCCTTGGGACCTTTTGAGAGCTTATTGATCATCCCATACCCTTGTTTGACCTAGGCCATAGCTTATGTGAAGGAAAACCATAGCCTAAGATGAAATTTTCATTCACCAAAGCCATTTAATAGGCCAAAAACTAGGTATAACATGTCCAAAAGTACCAAAATGATGTTAAATAGTAAAGAATGGCTAGTTTTAGGTCATTTGGTGGATTGGTGTTGGGATATATGACTCTTTATCATTAATTTAAGCCTCTTATATTATAATTTCACTCTTTCTCTCTCTTTATTATTCTTCCCTCTCTTGACTTTAATGCCGTCTTGAATCTCTCTTGATTCATTCTTGGCACTCTGGAGCTTGATTGGTGACAGGGGATCTCGTATGGTTCTACACACTTTCTTGGAGACTCCATTACTGCTTTCAATTGTTCCTAGTTCCTTATGGATTTATATCAAGCTTATAAATTTGGAATTACACTTTATTTGTGCACTTTATTTGATATATTTCACCATTATAAGTTCTCACTTTACCTCCTCTTTTGCTCTTAGGTTTTGGTTTGGACTATCACTTGCACATATCTTGGTATTCCTCTTACATTAATACCTAGATTGGATTCTTGGTTGTTAAAACATATTAAATTCATCTTTGAGATTTATTTTAGGTCAATTTTCTATGTAAATTGAAACTCCATTGTTTTGTGTAGTGTATATGCTAGGGTTTGAACTATTTTAGTGAAATAGTTGTTTTGTGCATCGCTTAAAGTAGTTTCTAAAGTTTCTTGCATTTTCATATAAGTAAAGAGTACTTTCATTGCTTGAAATATTCCTTTTTTGCATATAATTTATCTCTTTGGAAACATTATTCTTTTCATAATAGAGATATACATGCTCAATAGAAACTAGAAAAATTGCTTAAAAATTCACTCTCTTACTAAACTAGAACATTGAATTGTTAGAAAATAATAGCATCAGTTTGGAAAGATACCTAAAATCTAGGGCATGCTATTTAACCCTTTCTTAGAAATTTATTTATTACTTAAAACATATTTCATTTGACCTCAAAGTGCCTTAGTTTCTAAATTTACATTTTCATTGTTATCTCTCTCCATTTGGTATTATTGTTCTCACTTGATTTATGTAATCAATAGTCTACTCTTATCTACTTGTTTTACTATGGTTGGACCTGCTAGAGTTACTTGAATAATTTTTTCATGTTAATTATAGCCCCAAACTATTTTTTAATTCTATGTATATCTTTGTGAAAGTTGGCAAATCAGATAGCCACTATAGATCTCCTATAGACCATAAAACCCATGAGCCTTCAATCCTCTTAGTGGTTTGATTTAATACCCTACCAAATGCTGGTGGTTCCATTCATATTCTTGGACCTACATTCTATCATGCCTAGTGTTCTATCACATATGATTTCACATTATTTCTATCCCATTTATGTCTCTATTAGCCAACTCCCCTATGTTAGCTATTAGGCTTTAATTTTAGTTATGTTTCAGCTCTCATTTTGGTTATTTTATCTTTCTTTGGTTTTGTGTCTTTCTTCCTATTGGTTCTCCTACAATTTGCATTTTTTGTTATCTTCCATATTGATTATGATTCATTACATCCATGGCTGATCTCCCACATTTGGGATGCCAATCTTGATGGATTTAGGGTCTCATCCCTAAGCTCACTGATAAGCAAGCCATGTTTATAATGAAATTCCACAGACACCATAGGACCTAGGAGCTTCCCTCAACCTAACATGTTAGTCTACACCCTCTTTCATTCAAAATGGAATAATATTGGTAAGACTATAAACAACAAAATAGATCTCCTTCTTATTAGTTTTATCTTCATTTATTTGAGCATGTTTTATCTCATCCTCATATTATGCCACATTCACCCATTCTAGGTGATGAGGATCTCATTACATAGCTAGGACCTAAATATTTATGTGTGATCATTGAAAATTACCATAGAAATATTAATATTAATGAAGTGAATCTTTCTCCCTTAGGAGTTAGTAACATGCTTCCTCTAGAAATAGAGCTTACATTTGCTAAATTTTGAGTGCCTTAACCAGTTCTCATATGAGTTCCCCACCTATTTCCTAGCTAAAAACTCTAGAGTAAGAACATACTCATATCCATGTTGTGGGTCCTAAATTTTATAACTTGGTGAGGTATCCCCATCTTGGGGGTTCCTCCCATCCTCCTAGTCCTTCTTTTATAGTTTCCAATGAACATGCTGATTTTGATCATAACTTGTGGACTAGAGACCCATGGGATGCATATCAAGAACATAAATGGCCATTAACTAACCATAATTTGATGGTACATGACCAAAATCATGGATACATTAGTCATCACAACCATTTATATGAGAATTCCATGTCTTCCCATCATTCTCATGGGGACCATCACACTTCCCATGATTGTTCTCCACCCTATGGTAGAGATGATTTCCATCATGAGCATCCTCCTTATCATGAGCCTCCTTAGCATCATCTTACCCATGTTCATGGTCATGGTGAGGCCTATGGGCATAAGAAACACCATCACATTCATGAGCCACATCTCAAATTTCATTTCCATCCTACTACCAACCGTGTTTATGAAGATCTCCATCAAAATCCTTTGGCCCCTTAGGTATGTGTTATTCACCTTCCTACTCCTATCCCTAAACTACTAAGTCCAATGGAATGTGGGACTCAAGTCCCATGGATCATATCATGACATTCATTATGGCATGTATATATTGGTAAAAGTATGAAGGCATGATGTTTAAGCTCTTCACTCATTATCTATGAGTTGAAGCTCTTGTCTAGTTTCAAAATATGCCACCCATTTCTCTCTAGTTTCTATCTCCTTTAGGATAACTTCCTCTAGTATTTAACTATTTATAGACCCATTAACCTTGTAATATATTAATTCACCTCCATGGTGTAGCCAAGGGTGAGTCAAACATTTATTTTTTTCACATATGGCATTCATTTATTCATGTGTGTAGAACTAGGTTCTCAGATGATCAAATTTACAACATGTTCACATGATCATTAAGTTAAGAAGTTTAACATGAGGTCTTCAAGCATGAAACTACCTCTTATGATGAATCAATTAATTATTTTATAAACATAAAAGTGTTTAAGGTGTGTTTGGGTATATGACCCATCCCTTACCAAAATTCATCCTCTTCATGCAATCATAATCATAATATGACTAAAAATAGTGTTATTGATTCTCCTCCTAAGAAGAAAGAAAATAAGGACATCCATGAGGTGAATGAATTAAGAAGAATCTAGATGAAAAGAAGGATTCTATATTTTTCATGGAAAAATAATGAAAGTTGTTTCCTTATGACCCCACTAAGCTTAGCAATTTCTATTAGATGAGGGGGTGTGATGACAGTAATTATGCCACCCAAAAGTCTCGTGGGAAAGCCTCACCTTCATCATAAAGTTTTACACTTGTATAAACTAACCACAAGTTGAATATTTTCAAGGAGCTTCTACCTAAACATGATAAGGAGAATAAGAATAAGAAAAATAAGAAATCAAAGGCTACGACACCATGTTCCATTTCTTGCTCTTCTACTTCTTTTAGCTCCTCCTCATAGGCTAACTTGAGAGGGAAAGTCCAGCACAAGAGTAGAAAGTTTGTTAATGCTATCAACATAGCTTTTACTAGGTATGAGTGATTTGTTAACATAGACTCTAGTTGGGCCATTGAACCTATTGGAGCGACTAGTGGTACTGAACCCACTATCTAACCCACAGGGGTAGGAAATCCTAAGGTTAAATTTGACATTAGGCATAACATCCCCCCAAAGATAGATAATGTAATTAATCCATTATAGAGGAGTTACATGGCCTCTCATCTAGGATATAAATGAAATTATTTTCCTTTTCCTTGAGCAAAGGGGCCTCATTTTTGATGATCTTGGTTTCTCTCTCAAGGCTTTACTACATGATGATGTCAAAGTATTATTCAACTCTGATGCACATGTGCTCCCTCATCCTCCCATCTTATATTTTGACCCAACCTCTCTACCTAATTTTTTAGTTCTTACAAAAAGGAATTAGTTCCCTCTCTATATCAAGACTTCTATTGATTATTTCCATGTTAAGTAGTGCATTATTGATGAAGGAGCTACATTGAATATCATGCCCCTACATGTATTCAATGAAATCAAAATCAATTGGTAGAAGATCTTAGATTCTTTATATAACTATGTTGGTTTCAAAAATGACATAGTTATGCTAGTGGGGAACATGAAGCTCTAGGTCAAGTTTGTCCCTAAGATAGTAAAAATTGAGTTCTATGTGTTAGAACTTGTTCTTTTATATAACATGATTCTTGGCCATCCTTGGAACACTACCATGCAGGCCATCACATCGACCAAATTTTTCATGGTGTAGTTTATTCATGAAGGTAAAGTTCACACCTTAGAGGTTGACCCAAATCCCTAGGCATTATTTTATATAAAGTTAAAGCTTTCAAGTAAGGATTTGGTTATTTCCTTGTGGGGGTCTATAGATTCTCATACACCTCCTATTTCTGAGTCTCTTTTCTTCAAGGATGAATGTTTTGATCCTTTTAAGTACTAATTATCCTTCATTCCCTTAGAATCTAACATGCATCAGTGGAATCCCTCTTCTACTCTATGACACTAGACTAGCCCATCCCTTTTTTGAGATCTCTTTGAGGATGTTTCTCTAGATGTTGAACTCCCCCTTGTGTCATGCTTTTCCCATCAAAGGATAATCTCTCTCCATGCATCTCTTGTTGAGACCACTAAAGTGGGTGAGTTTTATCTTGAGTTTTATTTCATTCATGTTATGACACACAACCTATTCAAGGAGAGAAACGCTTACACCAATATCATGCAAGATTATCATAACTATTATTATCCCCTTAATCAACTTGGTTTGGATATTTATCTCATAGATGGACCAACCTGAGGCCTTCCTATAGTGAATTTCATGGTATTGAACTTATGATTCATTCCATCCTACACCTAATTTTTTCAAGGAAGGTAATGGTATGTAATTTTAAGGATCCATAGATATCAACCTTGGCACTTTAGCAAGGCCTAAGATCATCAAGATGAACACTAGCTTAGTTATTAAGGAGCAGGATGTTTTGGTCACCTTCTTATTTGAATTTTTAGATGTATTCACTTGGTAATACACTAATATGAAGGGTATGGATCCCAAAATAGTTGTCCATAATCTCATTATGGATAATGGGACCCAATCCATTTTCCAAAATTAATAACTTATGGCTCTTAATGTCTCTTAATTGGTCAAAATAGAGATTGAGAAACTCATATGAGTTGGTTTTATCCAAGTTGTTGACTACCCCTGATGGATTTCCAACATTGTTCCCATTATTAATAAGAATGGGGCCATTTAGATTTACATCAAATTTTAGGATCTCAATATGGCCTACCTAAAGGATAACTTTCCCACTCCTTTGATAGACTAGATTATTGATTCCACCACTAGATTTGAGATCATGTCTCTCATAAATTTTTTCTCTATGTACAACCAAATATAGATTTCACTCGAAGACCAACACAAGATGACATTCACTACCCCATGGGATAATTTCTACTATGTCATCATGCCTTTCATTCTAAAAAACACATGGACCACATATCAACATGCCATGACCCATGTTTTCCATGACCATATCCATAAGATCATTGAGTTCTATGTCGATGATCTCCTCATAAAATATTTAAAGTGAGATGAGATTTTTGAAAACCTTAAAATCATATTTGAGCATCTATGAGAGTATCACATCAATCTCAATCCTAAAAAGTGCATTTTTGGCATTTTAACTAGAAATCTTCTCTACTTCCTCATCTTGTAGAGGGGTATTGAAGTGGATCCTGATAAGATCAAGGAAATCCTTGAGATTCTTCCCCCATGTAATCTCATCCAATTTTAGTCTTTCTTAATAAGACTCAACTTTCTCAAATGCTTTGTCAAGGAGTATGTTCACAAGTACATATCCCTCTTGCATCTATTATGTAAGGACACTCCATTCTTATGTTATACTGAACTCTAAGTGGCTTTAAAGGAATTAAAGTGTATGATTCATAGTCATCCTATCTTGATGTCACTTATTTAGGGTCATTAGTTCATCTTAAATACTATATCACTGATCTATCCATTAGGGGTATGTTGTGCCAAAAGGATGACACTAGTAAGGAGAGAGTTGTTTACTATATCTATGACACATTAGTTGGCCTTGAAATCAACTATTATCTTATTGAGAATTAGTGCCTTTCTCTCATCTTCACTATGAATAAGTTATGACATTAAATGTTGGGCTAAACTACTAATGTGATTGTCCAGTCTGATCAAATTTTCTATTTGTTCATCAAGACACATCTTATCGGTAGGACTATGAGGTGGATCATGCTTCTTCAGGAGTTAGACCTTCACATCATTAACCAAAATTACACTAAGGGATTGGTTGTGGCTAACCAACTCATTGAGTGCCCACTACCCAACCCTAACATAAAACTAGTTGATGATGCCCTTTTAGATGAGATGGTCTACTTGGTCAACTATATTGAGGTCTCTAAGTGTGATTGGTATTAGGACATTGTTTTTTACCTTGAATACCAATCTTATCCTAACACAAATTCTTCATAATTATGCTATTAGATCTGTGAACTTTCCATTTTCTATGTCATCATTAGTTACATCTTGTTCAAGAGAGGTCTCAATGGTGTGTTGATGTAATGCCTTGCTCCTAAAGACATCCCTCTCATGCTTGAGGAATCTCATAAGAGTGTTTATGGTGGTGTTTGATGTAGTGCCTTGCTCAACATATTATCAATATGGGGTACTATCAACTGACTCTTGTTAAGGATGCATTATAATATGCCAAGAAGTGCAAGATGTGTTAGGTCATAGGGGATGTTATCAACACCCTAATTAACCTCTTACATTATGTTTTAGCACCTTAGCCTTTTTCAATTTCAGATCTCAACTTTGTCAATCATTTCAAACCTACCTCTTCCAATGACCATTATTAGTTCATCACTACCATTGACTACTTTACATGGTGATTTGAGGCCATGCCTCTCATTAAAATATGTGGGAAGACTTTCACCAAGTTTTTCCTGAACCAACTTATTTGTAGGTTTAGGGATCCCACTATTATTATGGACAATAATGGCTTGAGATTCCAAAGACCCAAGATGCATGAACTCATTACACATTTTGGGTTCAAACTCTATTTCTCCTCTATCCATTATCCTTAGGTAAATGGGAAAGTAGAGTCTTCAAATAAAAGCTTGAAGAAGATGATTTTTTATACCATTGTATAGTCCAAGAGAGATTGGCATCTCATGCTCTATCCTACCCTTTAGGCCTATTAGATTAGCTTATAAATGGCCATGATGATAAGCCCACACTCTCTTGTGTATGGGTCTAAGGTTGTTCTTCCCTTAGAGGTCTTAATCCCTTTATTATGGGTTAAGATGTTTAGTTCTATTTCTTATGAGGAATAATGTTCCACTCACCTCATCAAGCTTGAGAAATTAGATGAATGATTCCTGGTCACTCTTGAGTATAACTATGTTTACTAGTGTCATTAGTGTTACCAATTCAAGAAATTGGTGCACCTTCATTAATTCAAGTTAAGTGATACAGTCTTCATATTTGGTAAGGATCACTATAAGAAGGGAAAACTCACATGTAAGTGGTTTATCCCTTTTTTATCACCACCTCTCTCAAAAATGGACATTTTTGTCTCTCAATCGTCAAAGGTGAACCCCTATGGTACCTGATCAATGGGTTTCACTTCAAGATATTTCATATATAGGCCCTGCATGTTCCTCCAAAAAATTCACCTATGGTGGTAAGGCAAGCCTTTCATTTCCTATATCAACACTAAACTCCATGACATTGGTATATATGTGTGCACATGGGTTCTTTATTAGTAGTTATGGCTATCTAATCACATGTATCTAGTAGTATATATTAGATGAAGCTTATACATCACACACAAAATCATATATACACATGTGATAATAATGAGAAAACCATTGTAGATATATTGAAAAAGATACATGTTTTTCTCTAGGTGCATCACATGGTTTGTTGTTAGCGTGGACTCATAATCCCCAAAAATTACCACATGCATGGCTATATATGCATATCTTAGTCAGCCTATGACTAGGTGGTATCTATGATAGTCATGCTCTAAGTGGAGATATCAACCTATGCCTCTCAACCAGTTAAGGTACAGTCACCTCTAGTGTATCTAGTTAGTTTACCCTTTCTCTAGGTATCTCAGCTCCTCTAGTCTACTCCTAGGCTAGCTTAACTTGTAGTTAATCAATCTCAACCTTTGATTTTGCTAGTTTCACCTCAATACTTACTATAAGCACCCTATGGTTTACTGTAGATGCCTCATGCCATACTTAATCAACTTCTAAATATGGTATCTTATGTTATGCCCTCACTAACTTGAGTGAGGCTCATACACCCACCTGTTAGAATTGAGTATGTGGCTTTTCTACCACTAGTAGATATGACACCCACTCCATTAGTGGTGTCACTACTAGATCAGGGAATAGTTCCCTTAGTAATAGGTCCAACTAGGGTCTAGTCTAGCTAGGTCAATTTATTTCACACACACAAAGACCATATATATAAGTCACATATCATCTCTTGCTAAAGATGAGTACCAAGATAAAGTGATATCTAGTAAATAAACTTATCTTACCTAGTAATGTTGATAGCCTTTATGGCCCTCCTATAAGTTGTGTTCCTCTTGGTGGTAGTGGTCCTAATCATGGTGGCCTCTCTCCACCATCACCCCTCACTCTACCTTGACTACCTCTTGGGCTCAACCCTAGTTGACCTGGGTTGTGCTCATCTCCCTCACCTATGAGAACTTATCTCCCTAGATGATGATATGATCCTTATGGACCTTGAAGCTCCTCTAGGGACAATTAGGGCTCTACCTTGGCATCCTATAGCCATGCTATATAGCTATAGGGATATCTAATATAGTTATCTAATACATTTGGATCCAAGGTGGTTCACATGAGCCCTTCCCTATCTATGAATCATGTAGCCCATGTCATGCCCTCCTCTAGTGTAGGATATGTCTCACTACCATATGGTGTACTCAACCATGTTAGTGGGATCTTCTCATAATCCTAGGACATGAGTAGACTAGGTTGCATCAATCCATAGGACCTTATATTCTATATGTGATCCATCTACTGGTATAATCCATGTAGGATATACTAGCCCTAGACATATCTCTATCTTTCCTCTACATGCTAGATAACTCCTATCCATGAGAGTGGTAGTTGTCTTATTCTCTAGCTAGTGTAGAGCCTCCTGACCATAGTCCCTACTTTCAATATCCTGAGAGTTGGTACTCTTGGTGATAATTGTGTGATTTGCAATCCATGGTTATTTTGCTATGGGTAGGGTCCCACCAAGTAGAACTCTACTACTACAATATCTTGCAATAGTGGTATATCTATCTCTCTACCCATTGGGTTTTCCTTGTAGAGTTGATAAGCATCATCAATGATAAATATGGCCTCTAGATCAGGCCCTAGCTATAAGGCATGCCTCTTGGGTACCCATGTAGTCACTAATGCATTCACCTAGTCTCTAGAGTAATGTAGTGAGGGTATGTGTACTAGTTACCAATGTCCTACACTCCATAGGTGATCCTAGTGCACCATAAGTAAAGAATCTATCTCTTCAACCAACCATTTTATAACTCTCTCCTTGTTGGTCACCTCACACAACCCATCTAGCTATGTTGGCCATTTTCTCACCTGTGAAGGTCCTCCCCCTCTGGTATGCTAACTCCTCTACATGTTTAAATAAGCAAGAAAATAGGCAACTAGATTAGTCTACTAGCTAAAAATGAGTAAGAATAAGTAAAAAATAATGATTTTATCTTTTTAACTTGTTTTTCTCTATTCTCCCTCTTTTATCCCCTTCTAGGACCTCCCAAGCTCTGTTGGGCTCCCTATGGCCTATTTTGAGGCCTCCCCACCTAAGGCCATAACTTTTTAGGCAAAGCCATAGCCTAGGAAGGCCAAGTTGTAGGCACGACCTAGCTCAACTAAGATTTGGCCTACATTAGGATGCCCTAAGGATCACCATGACTCCTCTTTCACTCTATGAGCCATAGTTTGAGCCCCTATTGGTCTCATTTTGTCTAACTCACCTATAGGGTCTCATTTTGTCTAACTCACCTAGCCCATCATTTTGAGTGCTTTCTTCATTTTATTTGTCTATTGAATCATCCAAAATGATTTAAAATGCATGTAAGGCGTCCCAAACCCCCAAAAATGAATAAATTTGATATAATTCATTAATAAGACTTACTCAGACCATCATGTGCATCTCTGACATTCTCTCATGTCCTTATTTTCTCTACTTGGGCTTTGATGTCTTGTGGGATCTCCTCTAGCTCTTTTAGAGTGAAAATAAGAGTGAAAACGACCTCTTTTCTCTATTTTCCCCTTTTTTATCCCCTTTTTCTTTCTTTTGGTGGGCCCTTTTTGGGTGTGTTACCCATTTTTGTGTTTCAGACTACAAACCCTCCATCTTAGAGGTTTTTATCCATTTTAAGCACATTGGTGGCCTTATTTTTTTTAATCTAAGGCTTATTTGGGCTCATTCTAGCCCTATTTTGGTTCTCAATACCCCTTGTAAGTCCCTATTGACCTCTTGGGCCTATTTCCCATTTTATGGGCACCCAAGGATAGAAGTTACTTACTATGCTTCTTTTAGTTAGTCATTTATTTACTTTTCCACAGTCAATCCATCCTAATTCTCTCTCTCTCTCTCTCTCTCTCTCTCTCTCTCTCTCTCTCTCTCTCTCTCTCTCTCTCTCTCTCTCTCTCTCTCCCTTATTTTTCATGGTTATAGGTAGGGTTGTTAGCTAGCTATGGTGGTTTGGGATTTACTTTAGTCTTATCGACTGGTCTTTATCTTCTCTATACATCCACCCACTTTCCATTTATTACTTCTCATCATGGTTGGTGTTGGTTAACCACTATGATTGTGGCTTGATTTCATTATTTTTTACCTCATGTAACTTACTTACACTACTTCACTTTGACATCACCTTTTTGTCATTGTTAATCTTGCATCCTTGACCCTATTATGATACACCTTTTAGTGTTGATTCATACTGATGATGGTAGTCATGGTAAACCAAGACTGATATATATGGCTTAGGTTATGAATGATCATTGGGGATATGAACTTTTTTTAACTAGTTTCTTCATTAACAATGAGATGAATAATGCCATCGAGTATCATGAAATCATTAGCAACTTGACCAACACCCATGAGTTAGGCATGTGCTATATGTAGTTATTATCTAATTCACTCTAAGTCATGTCTCAACTCATTAGTGTATATGCCATCTTTAACTTTGAGTTACTCCCCCTCTTCAAGGTGGTGCATGATTTCCTCTCTTTCTTTGAGGACATCTAGTTCACCCATATCCCTTAAAGGGATAACACTAGGGTTGATGCCTTAGTGAATGTCATTATGGATAGTATGATTTTATTTGATATCACTTGTGTCCCTTATTTATAAGAGCTATATCTAGGGCTGGATTAATATTTTGGATTATGTAGCATTGACACTCTCAGATGTGGATCATGTCATTAACTCTTTCTATCATCATCCTTATCTATTAAGTATAGGTAATGTTTCATTTTATCTTTTATTTTTTTTTTATTTTTTGGTGTGGATTCCAATTATTTAACATCACCCCTTGTTCATTTAATCACCAACTACTTATACATTAGGGCCATATGTAATCATACTTCCCATGACCTTATTCCTCCTTATGATTACACATCAGCTCATGTGTAGAATAATGACCCTAGTCATCCTAATATAAGACATAAAAATACTTAATTATACCTCTCCCACATCATATTATATTGGCCCTTTTTCACACAAAACATGCCTTCTAGAGACCCCACGGGGCCTTTTAGGAGCATGTTAACTAGCCTAGACCCTTGTTTGACCTAGGACATGGATTATGTTAAGGAAAACTATGGATTATGTTTCATTTTTACTTCAACAAATGTGTGGCCTAGGTTATGGCCTAGGTATAATGTGTCCAAAAGTGTCAAAGTGAAATTAAATGGTAAAAAATAACTAGTTTTAGGTCATTTAGTGGATTAGGGTTGGATATATGTCTCTTTCTCATTAATTTAATCCTATTAACTTCTCATTTCACTCTTTCTCTTTATTATTATTCCATATTTTGACTCTCATGCCTTATTTAATCTCTCTTGATTCATTCTTTTCACTCTTGGGCTTGATTGGTGAGAGGAGATCTCATATGCTACTATGCACTTGCTTGGAGACTCTATTACTCAAATTTGTTCTTTATTCCTTATGGCTTCTTCCCGAGATTCTATGTTTGGAATTGTAAATTATTTTTTCACTTGGTTGGATATATTACAAAATTGTAAGTTCTCACTTGACCTCCTCCTTTGCTCTTGGATTTTGGTTTGGACTTCAACTTGCACATAGCTTGGTCTTCTTCCTACATTGCTTCCTATCTTGGATTCATATTTGGTAGACCATATTCACTTCATATTTGATCTTGATATGAGGGTAATTTAATATGAAAATTGAAACTTCATTATTTTTTGGAGTGTATATGTTAGGGTTTGAAATATTTTAGTGAAATAGTTTTTTCCGCATTGCTTAGAGTAGTTTCTAAAGTTTCTTGCATTTTCATATGAGTAAAGAGCACTTTAATTAATTAAAATATTCCTTTGTTTCATATCATTTATCTCTTTTAAAACATTCTTCTTTTCATAGTATAGATATATATACTCAATACAAACTAGAAAACTTTCTTAAATATTCTCTCTCTCTCTCTCTCTCTCTCTCTCTCTCTCTCTCTCTCTCTCTCTCTCTCTCTCTCTCTCTCTCTCTTGCTAAACTAGAACATTGCATTGTTGAAAAATAATAGTGTTGATTTGGAAAGATAGCTCGAATATCGAATATTAATTCTCTTGAAAAATTTCTTGGAAATATATTTATTTATTAAAACATATTTCATTTGGCCTCAAAGTGCCTTAGGTTCTAGATTTACATTTTAGTTGTTATCTCTCTCCATTTGGTATTATTGTTCTTGTTTGATTTATGCAATTAATAGTCTAGTATTAGCTACTTAATTTAGTATTGTACAAATTTCTTGAGTTACTTGCATAATTTATGTGCCTATTCATCTCCTATAACCCATAAAACCCTTTAGCCTTCTATCCTCTTAGTGGTTTTATTTAACACCCTACTAAAAACTCATGGTTCCATTCATATTATTTTAGATACATATGTTGACCTATTCAATTCAATAACACATATCTAATAAATACCTACATAAATATAATAAATTTATTTTGATGTAACTATGTGTAAAGCCTGAATATAGAAAGTTATAACTATATCGACTAGTTTGAAATAGTATCACAAATGTATAAAAATAACAAGATGATAGAAATGAAAGTTTGAAATAAAACCTTCAAGGGTTATATTCATGATTGGTTCACTAGAATGTATGAAATGGGAAATTTAGTAGATCTATAAATCAATCATAGCTCAAAGAAGAAAAACCCTACTTACACTTCTAATTGAGGATAAATTAGATAATTAGGGTCATAACCAAGATGGATTCTCTAGACCTAGCCAAGGGATATATTATCACAATAATATCACTAGGGAGGGTTCTAAATCCTTTAGTCAAGCAAAATTATGCAATAACCCTAACTAGGTCATATGTTTTCATATTCACTAAACTAATAACAAGTAAATTAAAAATCTAATCTAGTGCTCACCAAAGCTTGTGGCATAAAGTGGGGGTAATAAATATTAAAATTAAAAATTCATAGAAGACATATACTCATTTCAATGTATATGGAATCATAATGCATTTAAAATAATTACAAATGCATATCTATCTAATATTAAAAAGGATGAATGAAGTTAGGAATAAACTTACCTTTTAAGAAGAACCCATTGAGACACAATCTCTCCATTGGCCAAGGTGCTTTGTAAGAGGTTATTATAGTATGTAAATATTACAAGGATAAATCAAATCTAGGATACACAACCTATCAATGTATCTAAAATACTTCTCCATAAGATAAGATTCATATCTCCAAAGAAGTATAAAACCCTAAGCTATGTTCCTCAAGTAGAATAGTGGATAAATAGATGCACTATATATATACATATATATATATCTTCTCTTATATTAGAAATGGGAAAATTAATATGTTTATATAGGCATATATAACTCTAATACCTTCCAAAATTTTAAGTTGATAAGGTCGACCAAGTCAACCTAGTATCATAATTAGAAAAACAAATTAGGTCACAAACTAGGTTGACCAAGGGTTGACTTAGACCCTAATAAGTTTTATCAATAAGAGTACAAGGTTGATGTGGAAAACTATGTAATGTAAACCATCAAAAAGGGGTTTAAGTTAAGGAAGGGGTAATGAAGGTGGTAAATGAATAGAGGATGGTGAAAAGTAGGAGGCAATGCTTAGGGGAATGGTTTTTAGAAGATAAGTGTGTAGATAGTAAGTGGTAATAGGGGACAACAATCTTGTAAAGCATGACTGGTCTACCCACCCCTTTCCTAGTACACCCCTTAAGGTGTGCACTTAGAGACATTGAGATTCAAAGGTTTCTTATAAGATAAAAAGTATCAGTAATTGATAAAGTTTGAAAATATTATGTGTATACAGGTTCTTTTTTCTGGTTCTAGGGTGTATTCCTTTTGACCCTTAAGGGAAGGTCCCCTCTCAAGTGGTGATTTAGGAGTCACCACTTTCAATTTAAATTTTCCATTTTTTATCACCTAAAGATCTTATTCCAAATGAAAAAATGCCTATATGGTGGAATGAATGACTTCTTATTCTTGACTTACAAGTGGTCCTTAATCTCTTGGTGGTGATGGGGTAGTCCTTTGTCACTTTGTTTATTCATTTTGGGAACTCAAACTAGCATCATGCCTTAGCCTCTTCTCCTTTCATTGTCTTCCATGTTTTGATGGGGGATAATGGTTTCTTTTCTAACCTCATTAATCTAAAACATCTTATTTTTAGGCTTTAATATATAGTACAACAAGTTGACTTGGTCCCCAATTATGATCTAATGTGCTTTAATATTGGTGTTATCTGATTCTTGATTCTCTTGATAGGCTTTATTTCCTAGATATACATATAATTATCTAAGAGTGTGAGAATCAATGTCAATCTTATCAACATAAATTTTTATCAAAAACACACAAAATATATAATTAATAGAATTCATGAAATACCTGGTCTTAAAAGCATAAGGTATCTTCAAAAACCTACACAAGTTATCTTTAGGGTCCATTTAGGTACATGGGAGAAAATAAAGTGTATTCAAAACAAATTGATCTTGATCCCCTATATGTGCAGGTAATTCCTTAGGTATGTCCCATTCATTCCCAAAGGCTTCCTTGATCCCATCAAACCATTCCTTCATTCTTAGCTTATGGGAAGGGGTAATGGCATTAGGGAAAGTGAATGGTTATAACTATTAGGATAGGGACTTATTCTAAGTTGGTTAGTCCCACTTTAATTCACCATTAATGTATTCAAGCACACTAATATCATCAAATACCAAAAAAAATAGAATCATGCTCCAAGGGAAGTTTTGATGTTGTAGGTGATGGGCCTTTTATACATCTATAGTAATTCACTCAAAAAATTAATAATAATAATTGTACTTATGCCCTTGGGCCATCTAATTTGATATGTATAGGTGTGACATGTCGACTTCCTTCCATTTATCAACTCCTTCAAGCTTGGTCATGGCCAAACATGTAGCTATATAAAGGGAAGGATCTTTGAGACTATATATATACATGGCATGGCCCAACTTCTTATATTCTAATACTAATGCCACTTGGTCATCCAAGTCCCCATTAAGGTCAGTGCCTGAGCATTGTAAACCTATAAACTTTTTGATTCTTTGGGTAGTGATTTATATCCTATGACCTATGAAGTAAAATTAGTCCTCATAGATGCATGAGATCAAAAATATCACAACCTACATGGGCTTACTAAAAAAAGGTAACTGGAACACATTGGCATCATTGAGAATATTGAAAATTGTGAGATCATAAATGATCTCATTCCTAGTATTTTGGCATTCAAATCTATAATAATACTATAAGTCTGTCTCACTCGCAAGTTATCAATGATTATAATTAAACACTTAACAAGTTGACACCTTAGATTCCTATTTTTTAGCATGCAACACTAACCTAGAGATATTTTATTTATTCTATCAACACAAGGGGTGGAGGAGGTGTTATATATTTATTATTTTCTTTGAGCATAATCTTTGGTTCCTTCCTAATGCATGTTTCCTCTGCTTTTTATGCTGGATTTTCCACTTGCATGTCGTACTCACTAGGAACTTCTTTTCTGATAAAAAATCAATCATCCTTCTATGCCCTCAAACTCTTCCTCTTCATATATCATAAGTAAATTCTCCCTTCTATGTGCCTTTTTATTTGGCTACAATAACCTTGAAGGAGACCAAATGTTGAGGTGCAACTATCTAAATCTCCAAAAAGAATACGTGTTTATGGATTCCCTAGTTCATTTTCCTCTAATGGCAAACACTAACATCTATAAACTACAACTCTTTCAACCACATTCATATAATCACAATTTAACTAGTCTTTCTATTCATGATAGTCAGCTCACCTTGGAATTTCTAATTTGTTTCTAAAATTAGATTAATGCTTCTTCTAATGGCTTGAAAATACTTCTCTTAGATCTATAAATTAGAGAATTTAAAAAAGTAAAGTTTTAAAATGAATACATTTTAATCTTTTATAACTTTGAGGGATAGTCCATATTTACTAATCCATGACTTCATCCATCATTTCAATCATTAATTCCTATAAAGGTATGTCACAACATCCATTTGGCATGCTTGACATTATGCTTAATACTTTTTCACATTTAATGCATTTGTCCCATCCTTGCACCTTTGTTCTAGTGCATGCCAGCTATAAAAATAATTTAAAAGATTATATTTTCAAGGCGATAACCTAATTTTTCCATCTTAATATCTTCATAGACATTATGTGACACATATTACATATCTTCTAGTCCTTATGTGATTTCACTTTCATGCCCCTTTTCTATGTGCATTTCCTTCCATTGTTTCCTTTGAGCTCTCTAGGTTTACTTTAATCACCTTGAAACTTACACCACACTAAAATATGTCCATGGTCCTCCCTGAAATGATAATGAAATAGATAAAAAGATGGAACAAAAGAGAACTATGTACAAATAGAAACCTATAGAAAAAAGTGCACAAATAATGCCACACTTTATTAAAAACAAACCAAAATATTAAATTAATCTAGTAGCATACACCTTACTAATAAAATTAAAGTGTCACTTGGAATGGTAGGGTCTAAGTTGAATACCATTAAAATGTACTAGAATGAACTAGACATCTAACCTCTTTAATTTACATGCACATCATGGATGGATGATATGGATGATGAAAAAACCATCCCAATGGATGTGAAATTTACCAAAATCATGAGAACTTGGAGTCATAGACCAGGCCATGCACACCAAGATATTTTTATTTGTTTTTAAGATGTTTATCATGCCAAGATTTATATTTATATTTCTCCACTCCTTGACTCTAATTCATGAGAAAAATTGTTTCATCAAGATACATCAAATCATAGATGTGCATTTTCAAAGATTATTCATAATCCCATTGACCAACACACATAATACATAAATAAGGTAGAAGGAATATAAATAGGAGAACTAATTTAGTGCCAAAGACAAGGTTAAAATGAGTGATCTTGATCAACCTTTTATGCATGGTTTGATATGACCATAATACTATAGAAACTCAATCATCCCAATTAGTGTGACCAATATTAAAAATCTTCATCAAGGTGTGACCCAATATTTTATTGAAAGATTTAGTTTCACCATTGGCATAAGGGTGATAAAGTGTAGTCTGATGGTGTGCAATCATGAACTTGGACAAAAGGATGCATATTTTCTTATTAATGAAATGAGTTCCATGATCAATAGTCAAACTTAAAATACATCCATACATTATGATGATATTCTTCAAAAGAAATATGGTCATAATTATAGTATTAAATCTCATGTCGGTGTTGCTTCAACCTACACAGTGAGGTAGTTAGTGGTGATAATGATATAACACATGTTAGTTTACCTTGTAGTAGGAGTAATGGGACCAAAAAAATCAACAAAACATTTCTCAAAGGGTTCATGAGAAAGTATTATATAAGATTCCTTTGATTCAATTTACCCACATGCTAATAGATATCACATTTCCATGTGTAAGCTTTGTCATCCATAAATAAAGTGGGCCACCACAACCTTGCTAATAAAAATTTCCACATTGTAGCATCACAAGCATAATCTCCTCTGGTGATACCTTCATTAAACTCCTAAATAAATTTAGTTCACTCATGTTATTATGCATCTTAGTAATAATTCATCCCATCCAAGTTTATAGAGGTCACCTCAATTAACTAGAAAGGAGCAACACATATAACCAATTGATTTGTATCTTGAGTGTTGAGGTACACTAGTAATAAACATATGGTAAGGAAAGATATGATCTCTTATAATTCCTCAGGTATGTACATAACTTGAATATTTTATACATTAGGTAAGTCATCCTATATGGAACATACCTATTCACTAAATTTAATGCATGATAAGTGATTTGGTTTATAAATAAAATGAATGGGGTGGCCAACAAATACTAGAAAAAATTCTAGAGTGCATACACCATGGAGAAGGATTCTTGTTCTATAGTTGAGTAATTACATTCAACTAGAGTGATATTTTGGATGGTAAAGTAGATGACAGGATCAAGATTTCCCTCACCAGGTTGTGAAGGGATAGTTCCCACTACCATACTTGAAGCATCAACATCTTCAATAAATCATTTTGTCTAGTATGAAAAATGGAGAATGGGAACAATGATTAGTTTGTCCTTTAGCACCTCAAATGCTTATTGGTGAGCATTTCTCCATAAAAATTAACCATTATATATAAGGATTAATCTAGTGTCACTATAATATTAGCATATACTCAAATGAATTATGATAGTACCCTATGTGTCTAGGAATGCACAAACCTCATACTGGGTGGTTGGTGCTAGAAGGTGAACAGTGATTATAAACTTAGCCACATCTAATAGTAGTCCATCACAACTAATAATGTGACCCAATAAAATTCTAAAAGGATTATAAAAGACACACTTATTTATATTCAAATAAATTTTAAGTTAACATTAACACTCAAGTATGAGATTAAAATTAACACAATGATCATGAACTAAGCCATATATGGTCCAGTGATCCAAGTATACTTAAAGGAATTTGTGAATAAAATATTTAAAATATTCTACCATAATATGTGAAGACACATTTAAATAATTCTTTAGACTAAAACACATCACATTATATGTGAATTAACCCCATTAAATTGCAAAGGTGGTATTTTTTTATATTCATCTCCAATATGGACCTTGATGATATCCAAGAAAACTAGAAGTGAAAGTATAGATCTCACACCCAACAACTCCTTCCAAACTCTCCTTTTTAAAAGGAATTAAAAAAGGGTATGTTATGTTATTATCATTGAGTACCCCATAATATACATAAATTTGAATACATCTATACTTATTGATACTAATCATCATGGGGCTCACCCATTAATATTCATCAATAGGAGTGATAAATATAGTGTGAAACATACTATCAATCTGCTCTTTAACTTGAGTGCACAAGTTAAGATTCATTCGATATTGTATTTTTATTATTGGTTGAGCACCTTTAACTAAATTGATGTGCATCTTGTCTAATGATGTATGCAATCCCTTCATATCTATGTAATTTCATGGGAAAATGTCTTAGTATTCATGTAAAAGTTCAAAAATCTAGATTACCTCAGTATCAAACCAATAATTCCCCACAGTGGCCATTTTAGGTGTGTCCTCCATTCCAATGTTGAATTGAACCATCTAGAGTGGCACATAATATGATTTATAATCAATATAAATTGTGTCTTTGATATTGTGTGTCCCATATTAAGTATGTAAAGCTAAGTGGTCAATTGATGGGTCTTGGTGGTCAGAAGTGGTACCTTACTAAACTTGGTACACAACCTTCTGATTACTCTTTTATATATATTCCCTCAGTGAATGGTATAGTTGAGATTTAGTATACCTTGAAGAGGTGAAAAGAGTATTAGGTTATTTATATATGGATATAACATCCTCATCTGTGTTATGTATATGTTATATGTGGTCTTTAACCAATGTTGGATTTCCTATAATAGCTTGATAGATCATTTTCAGGGATAGGCATAAATCCATTCATAGGGATGAATACTATAATGTTAAAATATTATTAATTATAATGTTTCTCTAGGAATACATTTCTAGGACTCCTTGATGAATATACCATGTTCTAGCCCAAGTGCATAAAGTACCATAAAATGCATGATCCCACAAATATTCAAGGAAATATGTTTCATTAGTATTTCAAACATTTTCAAAGGCCTCAAGATGAGATAATGGATCATTAGCACCATAATAAATTAGATTGTCATAAACATTATTATCATGATTTAAATGGTAGTACATGGTGGTGTCTAATTCATCCTAGGTGAGAAAATTGTTACGGTGATTATCCCACAAATGAGCAACTACCCCTTGAAAAACATGGATAAGTGAGCACATATGTTCATCTTCAAGAACATAAAATGTTTCCAACTACGTCACATACTCCCAGACCTCCATTTGACCATGAAACCTAGGTGTTTTATCTATATGTAGAGGTGGTCCACCAATGTGTCAAAAATCCTTATGGCACTTAATAATCTTGCATATAACACCCTCTTGACTACTAATTATGACAAAAAATCATCTAATATGATCATAGTCACTATGAACCTAATGTTTTCAAGCATTGTTAATAGTGTTAGAAATGGATTGTGCATTTTCCCTCTATAATATACCATTTGGACTAGGATCAAGATGCTTAGTTCCCTAAGCTATGAAATTATATATATGATTGAGATCCTCCTCAACATCAAATAGTTCAACAAAATGAGGTCCTTGAGCATTGTCTAGGGGATCATGACACATTGATATTCATTTTCAAAACTGATCTAACACTTATTAAAGCTCATATCCATGTTTTTTGTATATAACCATAGATGAATCAAAATATCTTGAAAATCATTAGCTTTAGCCAACTTAATCATTTCAAATTCATCTTTTAAAGTGACCCCCAAAATGTCAATAGTATCATCCTTAAGAACTCATATGAGTAGTGTATGAGTCTTATTATCGATGAATAATAATGTCTGTAAGGATATAAAGGACGGATCCACATATTTCTTCAAGCTTCCTTGGTTAGTATATTTACCTCTACACTAGTGCATTAGTATATCCCAAATCATCCACCCATTAATAGTTGATTTCATTATGATTTATTTATCACACTCTATAGTGGGTTGGACACAATCCTCTTATCATTGTGAATGGTTCAATTTATGATCCATCATAGGATCTAGTGCTTGATGACTTAGCTAGTTCCTTAATAGGGTACTAATTTCTTCATCAAGAATCTATTTTCATAATTCACTAGACTCATCATGCATCGAGTCTATGAGTACCGAGGCTTTGTACATTTCAACATGCATAAAAAACTCTATCCTTTAGGAAATTAATTTCACCTTGAAGTTCATGCATCAAAGTTATTGTGTCCTAAAATAATTATTTCTACTAATGAGCATTTGGGTAGTGCTTCACATGAGGATTTTCACATTAAAATTTATTAGTGGGTGGATTTGAAACTAAATCTAAAAGAGTTCCACTATGTTTAGTAATATTTACTATAGGTCTAGTCACAATAATGGTAGAGCATAGTCTTCATTGAGAATTTGGAGTTTTTCAAAATGTATCATCTTAGTTCCCTTCTCATTCTTCTATTTGGTGAAGGTAACATACGATTCTAGGAATTCTTCCAGATGATGGTCATTATTACAAAAGGTACAGGTAGGGTAGAATATGTAGTCATGTTAATATGATTTGAAGACCCACACTTATAATAGGTTATATGAATATATTGACCACCTCTACATATATTTCCATGACCATGAGATTTATAGGATTTACCTCCACCATTGTACTAGATGTTAGATACATAGGTTTGGTGAGTACCTCATGTGCGTGATTTATGAATTTCACTAATGAATTAACAATAATTTATATCATGTGTATATGCATAAAATATTTTATAATATGATGATAATTTAGCTTAAGTAGTGAATTGAAGCAAGGGGCAATTTCTCACATCATGGTCTTCTTTATAGATTTCATAGGATTGATTTATCATTGTATGAATACTCCTCTCAGGATAATTATTTTTATTATGACCTTCCATTTTATTGTCAACACACCATAGACCACTTTGAGTGTCTTCAACACTATTCATGGTGAGCATCTCTAGCTAATATGCCATATCATAAATATAGGCTTTCATAAAGGGAATAATCCCTACATCTATACTTTCCTTAGCTTCAACAAGAAGGGAAGCTTCCAATGACTCATGCAGTTAGTGAAGGACTTCTAGAATAAGGTGGATCAAAAAGGAAGTAAAAATCCCCTTATAAACTATTAGGCATGCTATGTTGCATTTATCTAAAATCATAAATTTTAAAGGAGCATTTTAAAATGTGCATCACACTCATGAAAAATCTTAATAATTTCCTCTTTAATATCCTCTAGGGTAGTAATATTCAGTTGTTCAAACTCTAGAATGTCAAATTATTGAAGAAACACCACCTTCAACTATTCATAGTTTACCACAACTTACTTTAGATCAAACTTATAGTATTATTTATGTGTGTGGTCTAAAAGGGTAGTGTAAAAATGCATTGCCTTGCATTTAGTATAAATGATGCCTCATGCTCGTAAAATGAGTTCATGCCTATGAACATGTTTTTTTACATTTTTCACACTATGATATTAAAGTAGATGAAACATCATATTAAATTAAATTATATACATAATGAGAATTGGTAATGGATCCTATTGTGACACCCCTTTAGTTACTCTTGGACCCTATGGGGGAGGTCCACCAGTGCCTTTTGCACCACTTCTAGATCCTCCAATAAAACCACTACTAGTACCTCCTCATTATACATTTCCATTTCCATGAATATCCTTCTCGAACTTTTAGAGTCCTCTCATTCCCTCCCTAGATCACTTCTATCCATATCCCTTCACCTATCTTCATCATACTTATGCTTACATAACTCCCACTATAGTTACCATGATGAACCAAGAATATCATGCCAATATGTGCATATTTATTTCCCCACTGATTGCACTACTCACACATTGAAGATTTTATCCATCCATGTGGAATTTTTCAAGTCTTGAGTTAATTATAAGATTATTAATTTCTAAATAAACCTTTTTGAGATACCTTCCACACAACTCCTAGAGGAATTTGGGCTTCCTCTAAACAAGAGTACATAAAGACTGAGTATTATAAAATATAACTATTAAGTGTTTCTCAACACCAAATATCCATCATGCCTATCTAGAGTGCTTCTAATTTTTTAAAGGTTGACTAAATATCTAATAAATAGGATACCTTCTATCTATAAGTAGTTTAATAGTATTGCACATATGAAGAAATCCATACATGTAAGTGAATGAACACTTATACAAAGAAAGATTCATAGAGTGAGTCATAAAGGTGTTGATATACCCATGTGCATGTATAAACATGAGTTCAAAATACTGAAGCACAAATTTTTATTCTAAAATAGTAATCTAAAGTTTGGCATTTTCTAGAGATAACCATTTAAGTGTTTTCCCACCATTGTGTGAATAAGTGTAACAGGTCCCGATGATGGAACAAAAATGTTGTGCTCTTTTCCTTTAGTCTAACATGACTTTCATAGTCATGTGCCTAAGATAATAAGAGGTCCAATGAGCTAGAAAATTGTTATATTACATGATAAATTTTATCATGCACTCACCTGAAGCACACAACCTAAGATTTGTTTCCATTGGTTTTATCATGCGATATTGTATTTATTCATTTCATTATGATAGGGTTCTTGAATAGGCACTTAGTTCTAAGTATATAATTGGGTCTAGGACTAACTCTTTATTATTCATTTATTACCTACCTAACTAATCATAAAAAATATGGGTAAAATATGAGAATAAAATATTATTGATTCCATTATATTCATAACCATATTACATAAGGTAGTTAAAAAACATGACTAATTTCTCTCATTCCATATATAAGTCACATCCATAATTATGATGGCTCAAGATTATACTTACTAACTAACCAACACACTTATTATAACTAAGTTGTATTTATACATGTTTCTACCCTGATAATTTAATTATGAAAATAATAGCATAGTGATGACTTTCCAATGACCATTAACACTGATTAGTAGTGGGAAGATGTTACATTGAATTCCTAATGAACTAGGCCTAACTTCCCATATATACTATGTCTATGTTGGATCTTCATTGTTGTGATCCTATCTTCTAGTGGACTGGTGTTAGATTCATGCTTAACTATTCTCCTATGATGTTTGTGCAAATTGTTCCCTAACCACATCCACTTTTTGTACCTTTGCCTAAGTATTTTTATATTGTATAAGAAATAAACTCTTAATTCCTTTGTGTTTCATGTATCCTTGGTCTTTCATGCCATGTTTATTTGATGCCACCATATTCTACATTTTGTCTCTTTCACAGTGTCTCTCTTCATTGCCTATGGTTCTTTCTATGTCATTTTCTTCAAAAAGTACTTAGGGTAAATAGATAAAAAATTTAGTGTCTAATAATGCTTGATTGAATTCTTTTGGTATTTTTCCTTGTGAAAGGTATGAAATTGCTACATTTGTTCTAGGTGAGTAATGAATGAGATTTGATCTTGTGTGTGTGTATAACCCTGTTGGAAATGTATCATGTTTAAAAATTTTGGCCAACCATAGCTATACATTTCATTTTTAAATTTTATGAATTTAAGGCATTGAACACTTGCATTAGAATATGATACTAGCATCGATATAGGTGTCTAATTGGGACATAAGTGTCCAAAAATATGGAAAACAAATGCATGTCAAAAACTTGAAAATAATGATAATAAGTAGGATTATCACATTATGAGCATGATGTAATGTGTGGCTCATTATAATTACATTTTCTAGATTAAATGATAATCAATGAGCATAAAAAGATAATGGATACAAGAATTTCAATATTAGAAAAGGTCTATAACTGAGAGGAGTAACCAAGGTTTATATTTTACAAGTGTATAAGACTAAGGTGATATATAATTCACAAATAGTCTTTACATTCCCACCCATTTTACTCTAGTATTGAAATTGATAGTTTAAGTGAAAATAAATGTGTACCTAGGTGTGTATAACACAACTTGCCTTTTTGTAAGCCCAAATTGAGTGATTAGTGGCTAACCTACAAACAAGAGCATGCTATTGTATATAATCAATCTATATAATCTAATTCAAAAGAATTTAAATGATTGAAATAGAAAGAGAAAGGTTTAGAATTACTCCTATGTATCAACGTAATCACCTTGCCTTTTGGAAATTTGATTTAAAAATATGTATAATTGTTAACCATTAAAGCTAATATTAGGATAATATAAATCTAGAAATTGAATACACACACACACACACATACATATTTATGTATGTATGTATGCATATATGTGTATATGTGTGTGTTTGTGTAGTGTCAATTGACTTGGTTAACTCACACTCACCAGGTTATAGGTATTATTAAGTTGCATGATTGAGTTAATCTTAACTATTAGGTGGAAAATCACCTTTTTCTCCAAGGTCAACTCACAGACCTTAGAGAAAAAGGTGATTTTCCACCTAATAGCTAAGATTAACTCAATCATGCAACTTAATAATAATTATAACCTAGTGAGTGTGAGTCAACCAAGTCAACTCACACTACACACTACACACACACACACACACACACACACACACACACACACACACACACACACACACACACACACACACACACACACACACACACACACACACACACACACACACACACACACACACACACACACACACACGCATACATATATACATACATATGTACGTTTGTGTGCATTTGTATTCAATTTTCATATTTATATTACCCTAATATTATCTTAAATGGTTCATAATTATACATATTTTTAAATCAAATTGCCAAAAGGCAAGGTGAATACATTGATATATATGATTACTTATAAATATTGCTCTTTATATTTTAATCATTTTAATGCTTTTTATTTCATATTATATACATTAATTATATACATTAACACGCTCTTTTTGTAGGTCAGTCACTAGCAAATCACTCAAGTTGGGCTTACATAGAGGCAAGTTGTGTTATACACACACAAGTACACATTTATTTTCATTTAAAATATAAATTTCATAACTAGATTCAAATGGGTGGGAATGTACAGACTATTAATGAATTATATATACCTTAGTCTTATACACTTGTAAAATATAAACCTTGGTTATTCCTCTGAATTCTAGACCTTTTCTAATATTGAAATTCTTGTATCCATTATCTCTTTCTGCTCATTGATTATCATTTAATATAACCAATGCAATTATAATGACCCAAGCATTATATCATGCCTATAAGGTGATAATCATACTTATTATCATTATTTTCAAGTTTTGGACATGCATTTGTTTTCCATATTTTTGGACACTTGTGTCCCAATCAGACACCTACATCGATACTAGTATCATATTCTAATGCAAGTGTTCAATGCCCCAAATTAATAAAATTTGAAAATTAAATGTATAGCTATGGTTAGCTTAAATGCTTAAACATGAGACATTTCCAAGAGGGTTACACATACACAAAAAAACACAAGATCAAATCTTGTTCATTCCTCACCTAGAACAAGCGTAGCAATTTATTACCTCTCACAAGGGAAAATACCAAAAGCATGCAATCAAGCATTATTAGACACTAAATTTTATATCTATTTACCCTAAGTACTTCTTTAAGATAATGACATAGAAAGAAGTATAGGCATGGAAGAGAGACACTGTGAAAGAGACACAATGTAGAATAAGGTGGCATGGAATAAACATGGCATGAAAGACCAAGGATACATGAAACAAAAAGGAATTAAGAATGTAGGACTTAGAAAATATCAAAAGACTTAGGCAAAGGTACAAAAAGTGGAGATGGTTAGGGAACAATTTTCACAAACATCATAGGAGAATATTCAAGAATGAATCTAGCACTAGTCCACTAGAAGATAGGATCACAAGTAAGATCCAACATAGATAGAGCATATATGGGAAGTTAGGCCTAGTTTATTAGGAATTTAATGTAACATATTACCACTACTCATTGATGTTAATGGTCATTGGAAAGTCATCACTATGTTATTATTTTGGTAATTAAAATGTCAGAGTAGAACCATGTATAAATACCCCCTAGTTCTAATAAGTATGTTGGTTAGTTGGTAAGTATAATATTGAGCCATCATAATTATGGATGTGACTTATATATGGAATGAGAAAGAACACTTATGTTGATGAACTAACTTATGTAATATGATTATGAATATAATGGAATCAATACTATTTTATTCTCATATTTTGCCCATATTTTCTATGATTAGTTAAGTAGGGAATGAATGAATAGTCAAGAGTTAGTCCTGAAACCAAGTATATACTTAGAACTAAGTGCATGTTTAAGAACCCTAACATAAAGAATTGAATGAATACACTATCACATGATAAAACCAAGGGAAAAAATCTTAGGTTATGTGATTTATGTGAGTGCATGATAACATTTATCATGTGATATAACAATTTTATAACTCATTAGAACTCTTATTATCTTAGGCACATGACTAGGAAAAGTCATGTTAGACTAAAGGAAAAGAGCACAACATTTTGGTTCCATCATCAAGACTTGATACACTTATTCACACAATGGTGGGGAAACACTCAAATGGTTATCTCTAGAAAATGTCAAGCTTTGGATTACTATTTTAGAATAAAAATTTGTGCTTCAGTATCTTAAACTCAAGTTTATGCATGCACATGGGTATAACAACACCTTTATGACTCACTCTATGAATCTTTCTTTGTATAAGTGCTCATTCACTTACATATATGGATTTCATTATATGTGAAATATTATTAAAGTAATTATAGATAGAAGGTATCATATTTAGTAGATATTCAGTCAACCTTTGAAAAATTAGAAGCACTCTAGATGGGCGTGATGGACATTTCGTGTTAAGGAACACTTAATAGTTATATTTTTTAGTACTCAACCTCTACATACCCTTGTTTATAGGAAGGCCAACTTCCTCTAGGATTTGTGTGAAAGATATCTCAAAAAGGTTTATTTATAAAATAATAATCTTATAATTAATTGAGGACTTGAAAAATTCCACGTGGATGGATAAACTCTCCCATGTATGAGTAGTGCAATCAGTGGGGAAATAAAGATGCACATATTGGCATGATATTCTTGGTTCAACATGGTAACTATAGTGGGATTTTTGTATGTGTATGTATGATGAGGATAGGTGAAGGGATATGTTTAGAAGTGACCTAGGGAGGGAATGTGAGGACTCTAAAATTTATACAAGTATATGCATGGAAATGGAAATGTATAATGAGGAATCACCAACTACAAGACTATGCTTGACACTAGAATAGGTATGCATGAAAGAAATAAGGCAAGAATTAGTGATTGTAGAACCTAATCTTGATAGGCCCAATTCCCCACCCATAACACATGCTCATGAATTTGAGTTGGACAAAGTTATTTTAATAAATTAGGTTATAGATAGTGTGGAGTTAAAGTCCAAACCTATAGAATAAATTTGTGAAGTACAAAATCAAGATAAAAGTTCATCATCAATTTATTTTCCATTACAAGTAAACCTTATAGCTCACTTTAGAATGCCTAGTAGACCAAATATATCTAGTGGATAAAATATATGCCCATCAATAGTTAATCAACATGATTCTATGACTAATGTATCAAGTGATTTTATTGACATAAGAGGCACAAGAGGAGGTACCAGTAGTGGTTTTATTACAGGATCCAAAAGTCATGCAAAAGGTACTTGTGGACCTCCTCCATAGAGTCTAAGAGTAACTAAAGGGGTGTCATAATAGGATCCATTACCAATTACCATTATGTATATAATCCAATTTGATATGATGCTTCATGTACTTTAATGTCATAGTGTCAAAAATGTAAAAAAACATGTTCATAGGAATGAACTCATTTTATGGGCATGAAGCATCATTTCTAATAAATGAAAGGCAATGCATTTTTCCACTACCCTTTTAGAACACACATAAATAATACTATAAGTTTGATCTAAAATAAGTTTTAGTAAATTATGAATAGTTAAAGGTGGTGTTTCTTCAATAATTTGACATTTTAGAGTTTGAACAACTGAATATTACTACCCTGGAGGATATTAAAGAGGAACTCATTAAGAGTTTGCATGAGTATGATGCACATTTTAAAATAATCCTTTAAAATTTATGATTTTAGATAAATACAACATAGCATGCCCAATGGTTTATAAGATAATTTTTACTTCCTTTCTAATCCACCTTGTTCTATAAGACCTTCACTAACCTACATGAGTCATTGGAAGCTTCCCTTCTTTTTGAAGCTAATGAAAGTATAGATGTAGGGATTAGTCCCTCTATGAAAGCCTAGATTGATGATATGGCATATTAGTTGGAGAAGATCACCATTAATAGTGTTGAATACACTCATAGTGGTCTATGGTGTGTTGAATATAAAGTGGAAGGTCATAATAAAAATAATTATTCTAAGAGGAGTATTCACACAATGACAAATCAATCCTATGAAATATGCAAAGAAGGCCATGATGTGAGAAATTTCCCCTTGCTTCATTTGACTACTCAAGCTAAAGTATCATCATATTATAAAATATGTGATGCATATACACATGATATAAATGATTGTTAATTCATCAATGAAATTCATAAATCATGCACATAAGGTACTCACCAAACCTATGTATCTAATAAGTAATAAAATGGTAGAGGTCAATGTTATAAATGTCATGGTCATGTAAATATATGTAGAGGTGGTCATTCTATGCATATAACCTATTATAAGTGTGCCTCTTTATATCATACTAACATGACTACATAGTCTACCCAGCTTATGCCTTTTGTAATAATGAGCATCATCTAGAAAAATTTCTAGACTCGTATGTTTCCTTAACCAAATAGAAGAATGAGAAGGGAACTGGGATGATACATGTTGAAAAAACTCTAAATTCTCAATGAATACTATGCTCTACCACTCCACTGACAAGACCTATAGTAAATATTACTAAACAAAGTGTAACTCTTTCCTAGTTAGTTTTAAATCCACCGACTGATAAGGTTCAATGTGAAAATCCTCATGTGAAGCACTACCCAAATGCTCATTAGTAGAAATAATTATTTTAGGACACAATGACTTTGATATGTGAAGTTTAAGGTGAAATTGATTTCCTAAAGGATAAATATTTTTTTTATGCATGTTGAAATGTAGAAATCCTCGGTACTCATAAACTCCATGCATGATGAGTTTAGTGAATTATGAAAATAGATTCTTGATGAAGAAATCATTACCCTATTAATGAACCAACTGAGTCATAAATCAGTATATCCTATGAAGGATCATTAATTGAACCATTCACAATGATAAGAGGAATGTGTCCAACCCACTATAGAGTGCAATAAATAAATCATAATGAAATCAACTATTGATGGTTGGATGATTTGGGATATACTAGTGCACTAGTGTGGAGGTAAATTTACTAACCAAGGATGCTTGAAGAAATATGGGGAGCCATCTTTTATATCCTTACACACATATATTATTCATGGCTAATAAGACTCATACACTACCCCTAGGATTTCTTAAGGATGCTACGATTGAAATTTTGGGTGTCACTTTGAAGGATGAATTTGAAATGATTGAATTGGATGAATATGATGATTTTCAAGATCTTTTGATTCATCTATGGTGAAATACAAAAAGCATTGATATGAGCTTCAATATGTATTAGATAAGTTTTGAAAATGATGATCAACGTGTCATGATTCCCCCAGACAATGCTCAAGGACCTCATTTTGTTGAACTATTTGATGTTAAGGAAGATCTCAATCATATATATAATGTCACAACTCAGGGAACAAAGCATCTTGATCTTAGTCCAGATGGTATATGATAGTGGGAAAATACACAATCAATTTCGGACACTACTAAACATGCTTGAGAACGTTGGGTTCATAGTGACTATGACTATACTAGAAGAATTTGTGGCATAGTTGGTATTCAAGAGGATGTTCTATGAAATATTATTACATGCCATAAGGTTTTTTGGCTCATTGATGTACCACCTCTACATATAGATAAAACACCTAAGTTTCATGGCCAATTGGAGGTCTGGGAGTATGTGCAGTAGTTAGAAACATTTTATGTGTTTTAAGATGAACATATGTGCTTTATTATCCATGTTCTTCATGGGATATTTTATCAATGGTGGGATACTCACCAAAATAATTTTCTCACCTAGGACCAAGTTCAAACCACCATGTACTACCATTTCCATCATGATAATAATGTTTGTGCCATTGACCTTAGTGAAAAAGGTTATTTGCCATCTGATAGGTGAGATTAACTTAATCATAAAACCTAATAATACTTGTAACCTAGTGAGTGTGAGTCAACCAAGTCAACTCACACTATAAATTTGGTGAGGTTAGATGATATATCAAGTCGAAACTATAAAATTGAAAATATTGAATGATTTAAGCACTTCAACCAAAACAAAAATTGAACCAATTATTGTAGTAGATTGGCTCAATACAATCTTTAAAAATACAACTTGGTGAGTTAAAGTTTGTAGAAGTGTTTCAAATTTGAAAGATTATTTCTTTCTATAATTTATGTGCCATTTTGAATAACATATGCACCTTATATATGTTTGATGTTGAAACTTAGGTATTACATGGTACCAATTTATAAAATTATTTTGCAAATATGTATCTAAATCATATAACTATGATTTTTTTCTAGTTTGACAACTGTGTGTGGAGGACATGTTTCCATAACATGGCCCCACTATAAACTAAAAATTAAAATTGGTGTAAGTGCGAAGAACATGTTTCCATAACATGTCTATGATATATATCTGAATTTGTTAACTATGCAAAATGTGGAAATCATATCTCAATAACATGCACACTAATATATTCCCCTTTTGAGGTGAGGTGAATTAAAATATGGTAGTCAAATTACTTCAAAAGGATAAAATAAATGTATAATATATATGTGTGTCATGTAACATATAAGAATAACATGCCTAGGTAAACATTGTACACACATAATATTTTCAAAATTTATCAATTACTAATTATTTCTATCTTGTAGGAACTTATTTAGTCTTAATATCTCTAAGTTCTCACATTAAAAGGTGCACTGGGAAAGGGGTGGATAGATCATTGATGCTTTATAGGATTGTTATCCCCTATACGACCACTTTCTATCAATCCAACTTTCTCTTAAACACTTACCTAAGACTTATCTCCTCTCTTACACACTCCTCTAATATTTTACCACATTCATTAGCCCTTATTTAATCTGAAAGCCCTTTTTTATAGTATATGTGACACTGTCATCCCCATCGACCCTATACTCAAACTGATAAAACATGTTTAGGGTCTTGGTCGGGTCGTGGCTGACCTAGAACAAGACTTGGTTTATTTTTATCAATAGTGACATAGAGTCGATTAGGATGAACCTATCAGATAAAATTTTAGAAAGGTTTAGGGTTAAATTCAACTATATATACACATTCATTTTACCATTTATTATATAGAAAAGAGATTTAATTATTAATTTTTGCTTCTTTACATTCTCCTCTTCTACCATTCTACTTGAGGAGTTATAGCTTAGGGTTTATAATTGGAAAAGAAACTTCCCTTGTGAAAAATTATTGGATGATTTGGCCTTTTTTAGTGATCCTTAATAATCAAAACAAACTCTTGAAAATCACATTTGGACAAGCGAGAGATTGATTCTCAATGGGTTCATCTTCAATGTAAGTGTCTCTAACTTTAGTCCTCTATTTTAATAGATAAAAGTAAAATAAGTAATGTCTATTGAATATATTGCTCTCTTCATGCATTAGAGTTTTACCTATACATAGATATATTAGGATGACCCTATACATATTTAATTTTATGTTTACTAACCTCCATTTTGTGTCATTATCTTTGGTGAGCACAATATTATAATTTAGTTTCCTTTGAATTTACTTTGCAAATATGAAAATATAACACCTTGCTAGGGTTATTACATAGTGTTGTTTGACTAGAGGATTTGGAACCCTCTCTAATGATGTTATTATGGTAAGATAAATCTTGTTTAGTGTACTAGATCCATCTTGGTAATGACCCCAAATATCTATTGTATCAACAATTAGAAGTGTAAGTAGGATTTATATTCTTTGAGCTAGGAGTGTTTAATATATAAGTTTCACTTCCTTTTGTATACATTATACTGAACCCAACGTGAAGTAAACCCTTGTAGTTTTTCTTTCACACTCTCATTTTATAATCATATTATATTTTTATATATTTAGTATTATATCAAACTATTTAGTATAGTTATAACAATCTATGCATGAGTTTAACACATAGTCACTCCAAAATGACTCTATTCTATCTATGAAGGTCTTCTCCAAATATAGGTTATTAGATCAATCAATTTGGTATAATATTATTTTTCAAATCCATTTTTGTACACATATTCAAACCAATTGACTATGTTTGTAATTCTCTTCTTCCATCATAAAGGTCTACAAACATAGTCAATCTAGTCGACTCTACTCATAACTTTTTTTAATGCATAAATTTTACAAACTCCATAGATCCACTCAACCCTATTAGAAATATTTTGAATCAACATTTCACCATCAAAAAATAACTTTTTTAAATCTAAGCATCATCCA
The DNA here is from genome assembly GCA_037957365.1 of Torreya grandis. NCBI lineage: Eukaryota > Viridiplantae > Streptophyta > Pinopsida > Cupressales > Taxaceae > Torreya > Torreya grandis. The sequence continues at coordinate 854,044 of JARHVA010003849.1, forward strand.
ACCCATCAAGGTTCATTATTTATCTCTCTGTCATTTTAGTTCTTTATTTTTAGTACTATTTTTCAAAAATTTGTAGTCATTAAAACTACATCTCTATAGCCAACTAGGTTGACTTGTTCAACACAATTCTATAGTTTGTCTTCTATCTTGAAGACATAGTCAACCTATTAAATTATGGTCTTCCAAATCTTACTTTTGTAGAATAATAACAAACCAATTGACTTTATTCTTTACTATTTGCATATAGTGTCACATGAACGAAATCTATACTCTTCTCAATCAAGGAATTAACCTCTATTTCATAGTAATTAATTCACATTTCCTCTTAGTTTTTTGCATACTTAGAGTTTAAAAAATATACTAATTAGGTGGTCTTATAATTTACCAATTTAGTCACACTATTTTTTTGTTTTGTACACACTTCCAAATCACTTTACATTCAAAAATAGTTAAACATTTGTCTTTCCAAGGTCTACCTACTTGGATTTTGTCACCAAGGGGGAAGTTGACTTGGTTTTTTGGCCAAATATAAACACATGATTGATGGTATATGTTGGAAAAGCACCTGACACTCTTATCATTATAGGATTATAAAGTGAGGTAGTAAACACTAATATAAATCCAATACCATTGCTAATACAAATCCATTTTTACCTAAATGTCCTAAAACCATCCTTAGATTGCTTTCTAGTTCCTAATTATAATCAACTTCCCAATCATATTGACATTAAACATCATTATAACTTAATAATGCATAGGATGACCAATTAATTAGCATTTAATTTAAAGTTGATGCTTGTTCTTTGATCATTGTATGTTGTATTGTAAAAATTGCATTAGCCAGCATTGGTGCAAGGGTTGTGTTGTGTGTTCTAATTAATTGAGTCACATTGATCTAATTGATTTTGTGTTTCACTTCATTTGAATAGATTTTATCTTGAAAAATATTTCCCTATTTTATAAAATTGTCATTTCTATTGACACAGTCTCTTATAGACTATTTAACTTCTTTGTGCACAGTACATAGTTAACCTATCTAACTGTGTCTCCTTGTCTCCCTGTTCAACCCTTGTATAAACAATACATAGTCAACCTGTCTAATTATCTTCTTATTTTTTGGCACTTTTCCTATTAATTAGTATACTATCAACCTATATGATTGCATATGACTTTATCCTATTTGAATTTCATCCCTTACACCACATATTTGACCAACTTAATTGTGTCCTCTTGTTTTCTTAATCTATAATTTTTTTCACATACTTTGTCAACCCAATTGACTCTATACCTATTGGATGACCTTGTTCACTATTTGGCTGACTTTTTACTTATTTTTAATTCTTGTTTCCTAATTCTACATTTATTCTTCAATCATCATGAAATCCCTTATTAGAATCTTTTTGGATAACATAAATCTATTTAGAAACTATATGGGGTGCTCTTTTCTTCCTATCTTTACTTCCCAAGAGGATTTTACTCTTGGAGTACCTCTTCTCCTCCCTCATATTTTGATTGAAACATGGTTCAAATAACTCTAGCATATGTGGTTGGTGGATTAAATCATTTTCATACCTATCAAGAAAATTCCCATCTTAAAACGTCTCACCATAATGTGGGAAAAATTAACAAAAGCCTTTACAATAACCCCACATGAAATATACTACCTAGTAACGCTCTCACTAATAACAATTCAAGGAGTCCTCATATAAAAACCAACTGACCAATTGATACCAGTTAGATTATTACACAAATAGTGTAACAAATGAACATAATGTAAACATCTAACACTTTATAAATGATGTAACTACACCATCATTTGATCAACATGGCTAACCAACCTCCCATTCTTCTCCCTCAAAAAAATAAAAAATTTATTCCTCCACCTCTTAAATATGTCATAGGGAATGTCATCCCCCATCCTATTATGCATAATAAGATGTTCCAGCACATCCAAAATTCCCTTTCATTTTTTATATTAATCATTGGTAATATATCTACAACTATTAAAAATAATTGGACTAAATACCTTGCATCTTTTCTTAAGGCATTTGGAAATCTTTACAAGGAGTGGATCCAAACTAATACTTTCTCCACAACCAAACTTCTAGTTAAAATTTTCATCAGTGATGTATTATAATTGTAAAATAAAATTCCCCACCATTCTATATATCAACTAGAAGATTTGGTCAATCCTCTAGTTAAAGAGTTTCAAGATAATGATCTTCCCAAAAACTACCTTAGCCATTTCATCAATGCTAATCAATTTCCCACCAAATCAGCTCATGATTTCATCAAACGATGAAAGTATTTGGATCACAAGGCTGATCACAACATTACTAATGACATTTTTAAAAAAAATTTATAACAACATTAACACCTTCACTCTAATACAAATTTCATACTTTTGTTCCCCAAATGTGAAAATGTAGCTCTTGACCAAGCTAAACATCAAGACTTCTTAATGTAGTAGTTTGAACCTAATATCAAAATAATTAAAGGATATTTTCAATATTCAACTAATGCAATAACTATCAATCCTCCTCAACCCAAACCAAGAGTATCCAAAGCCAATAATACCTAATTTTCTCATACACCATTAACTATGCAATAAATGAAATAATTTTTAGCACCATCTAAACCATTCACTTACCCCAATAATCCTCTTAAATGGTATGACCGTAATCAATTTTTCTAGTTCCAAGCTGATATAGATCATTCCCATGAAACATATAGAGGGATTAAAAAGATTGTTGGTTCCTTTATTATTGGTGATTCATTCAATCACGAATCTATGATTAAAACACATTGTTAAGATTACATTAACACTTCTTAAAAGAAATAAAATTCCAAATCTTCTTCTTCTAACAACCCAGTTTTTTTCTACATCCAATTCTCAACAAGTCAATAAGGATATTTATGTAATTGACACTGATTATGACTAATATTATAGCATTTACTAGTATGTAAATGTAGATAAGGTAAATTATCATCATAAACCAACCCACAAATATTCTATCACCAAACCTAAGAAACTTTCTTTGGAAGAACAAATTCTCAAAGATACCACTATTACTGTATTAGATTTGGAAACCAATGAGGAACCATCTCCTCCCTTTAAAACTCCAATTACTTCTCTTCCTCATAAACCTATTGTAGCTTATAATCCTTTTGATGGGTTTTCTTCTTCCAAAACCCATTATAAATTCCTAGAACAACTCAAATATATTCCTTGAAAATTATTCTCATGGATTTAGTTTATACCTCTCCTTATCTTCATAAGTTATTCATGTAACAAATTAAAGAAATTAAAGATCCATTTCCTTTATAATAGGAACCATGTTTTCATGAGAATCAACCAACTGAAGTGCATATAAATGATTCCATTTTTCATTCTTTGAAACCCTCCATAGAGTTCCTTGAAGAAGACATGATCAATAATGAGATTCTCTTTCAAGATTATGATCCACCCTCTTCATTAAAATAGCCAATAATACCAGCCTAATTTGAAAACTATTATTATATTATGGGTATGGTATTAATGAAACATCTCTATAGCTTATTCAAAAACTCAATTATAACAAAGACCATCTCAAACAAACTCATTTAACATGTCATGGATTTGACAAAACTAATCAAAATCCACTTGGTTGTATTTGGCTCCATCTTACTATTGGACCTAAAACTATATAAAAAAATCTTATGGTCCTCAATTTATCCTTATCTTACAACATACTCCTAGGATACCCATGGACTTATCGAATGACAGATATCACTTCTTTTGGTAGCCAATATATCAAATTCCTTCATAATGGTAAAAGGTCTAAACATGATATTTATCCTAACCCATGGAGTATTCAGCTTCCAAATCCTAAATATCAATATCATATTCCCACTATTTTAAAGATTAATAGTTCCTACTTACCTAAATTCATCAATATGAATCCAGATTTGCATGTCACTCTTGCTGATTTTGATGACAATGATCCTAATGACTTACAAAATACCTAAATACTACACATCTACATCCTTACTTCTTGAATTGGTTACCTCCCTCAATATTACCTCATTATTGTACCATCCCTCTCATCAATGAGATAACCAATTTTACACCTCCATGTAATGATCATGAAACATCTTACATAGAAGATGACTTCACATGTAATGATTATAGAGTGGACAAATTATTTCAAGACCCTTTAATCATGTCCCTATGTAAATTCAACAATTTTAGCATCTTGCTTTCTAAAGTTACTCTCAAATAACAAGCATGTATAATTTATTCAACTTATGATGATGACTACATCATGGCCCAAGCTCAATAATGAGACTTGGATGTTTAACATTATTAGAAAATTTTAACTCAAATACATGATTTTAATCATGATGTTCATACCATTTACATATATTTTGAATTATATACCTCTTGTTAATTCTCCACTTATCAATACTCCTTGGGTGGTGGAAAAAATATTACCTCTCATACATCTAGAACTTCCATCATCTCATATACCTCCTAATGAATTAGTCATTCTATCTGATCCTCTCCTCATCAATAATTCTATGATAAACCAATTAAATCTTATCATCCTTACTCTTGAGTTCTACCTACTCCTTAGATCACCCTTGATTCTAAGGCCATCTATGTATGTAAAATATATTCTAAATATGACCTCCATGATAACAAAAATATTGATCTCAAATTTTATGGGGAATATTATGGCCCTCTTCCCACATTACCTAGTGATGAATCCATCTTTGAATAACTCCATGATTGAGAACCTCAACTTCATTAGCAACATCATAAACTTGGGAATTTAAAAAAAAAGTCCCCTAGTATTAAAACTTCACCACTAGCATTGATTCTAAAAAATCCCATTTCCTCTCTACCTAACATGCCATATCATTTCCAAGATGGAAATATTATGCTTATCGAGAAAACTACAAGAAATGATTATAGAATCCCATCATGACCTTGACCTATAACTATCTCTCAAGAACTTACACCAATTGAACATGATAACTTTATTTTATTATTTAATAAATATCATGAGACTTTCACTTATTCTTATGAGGATATGACTTGTATTGATCCTAGTATCGTGGTGCAAAACATCATCACTTATCTCAATGCTAAACTTGTACGGTAAAAACAACAAAAATTTCCCTCTAAAGTTTCCAATTTATGCCATAACAAAATCATTAAACTACTAGATTCCAAATTTATCAAGACTATGGACTATTTTGAATGGGTCTCAAACATTATCCCTATTCACAAAAAAATCACCATGGTCATTTGCATTTGTGTCAATTTCTATAACCTCAATATTATTTATTCCAAGGACAACTTCCCTTTACCTTCCATAGATGTCATTATTGATTCCACTATTGGATATGAAATGTTGTCCCTCATTTATGGTTTTTTGAGTTATAATCAAATTTACATCACCCTAAAAGATCAATATAAGACAACTTTCACCATGGAATGGGGCACCTATTGATATGTTAAAATGCCCTTCATCCTCAAAAACACTAGAGCTACCTATTAGTGGGATATGAACCACATTTTACATGACCTTATCCATAATATTATATAAACATATGTGGATTATCTCATTAACAAGTCTAAAATATGTAAAACTCATCTTTATAATCTTGTTATCATATTTGATCACTCCATCAAATATAAAGTTAGACTAAACCCCTAAATATATGTGTCTTTAACATCATATCTAGTAAATTATTTGGGTTCTTAGTCTCTCTTGATGGTCTTGATGTTGATCCTACTAATATAAATGTTATTATCAACATTCCTCTCCATCATTCCATTCCATAATTTGCACTTACCTTGACAATCTTGGGGAAATAGGATGATTTGTCCCCAAATGGCTTATCACATCTTTTCTATTAATTCCCTTCTCAAAAAAGGAAAATATCTAAAATGGATCAATATTTGTTAAAAATAATATGACAATATGAAACAATTATTACATCATCCACCCACTTTTCATCCACCATCTAATGACCATAATTTAATATTGTACACTTCTTCCACACCTATATCGGTTTAGGTAATGCTTGCCCAACAAGATGATACTGGAAAAGAGTATGCTATATATTATATCATTAGAGGTATAATTGACTATGAAAAATGTTATACAAAATTTGAACATGATTTCCTCACTATATATTTTTCATCTAAAAAGATCCATCATTATATTCTATATCAAACAACTTAAGTTATAATTCATTCTGATCTACTTCATCACTTTTTATCTAAGTAATTTCGCCCTAGAGATAGAATTGGTATGTGGATTATCTTTTTAATGGAATTTTACCTCTAAATTATCACATAAAAATCCATCAAAAGACATGTCATTGCTGACTAACTCACATCAGCTCCAATACCTGCTATCGATCACCTTTAAGAGTGTCTCCTTGATGGCAATATACTCTATATTTAAGGTATTAATCAATCTATATCTATTAAATATTACTTCCATAATTTCACTACTAATCTAGAATATATTAATCATGAATATTTTTCTATCCTTCTTGATACTACTAAATCTAAAGTAGTAATCAAAGAAATTATCAAAATCAATGTCAATGTACATGAAAATACTTGTACCATTCAATTTGATGGCACTAAATTACTTTAAAGATTTGAAAAAGGTTGTATACTCACTAGTCCTCTTATTAAAATTATTCCTTTTGAATTACAACATACATTTTATGTCATTATTAACATGTCAAAATATAAATCATTAATCCTAAACATAAAGTGGCACTTGACTTAAAAATTACATATTTTCATGCTTGACGTGACTCCTAATTCATCTCCCAACAAGTTTATGGTTATTATAAATGAAAAAGGGAAAATATTATTTCTTATCATCAAATAGCCACTACCCTTGCCAAATAATTTTCTTCTTTTACCGTCAATCCAATCCCTATAGATCAAAACTCCATCATTGATTCCCTTACTTCTTCAACACCTATATTTCATGCACAACAATTTCTTACTAATTATACCTTTCTTATTCAAATAAGAAAGTACGCATCTTCCATTCAACCATAAGATTCACTTATCTTTTATATTGAGGTTGTCACCATTTGACAAAGCCCAGGGTACAAAGACATAATTCAATTCCTTAAGTATAAAACCTATCCTCCCAACATGAATTCATATAAAAAGACTCAAATTTGTAAACAAATTTTCAAATATGTCTTTCAATATATCATCCTTTATTATCACAACATTTAAGGTACCCTTCTCCACTGTGTAATGAAATAATAGGTTCCTCCTCTTCTTGAACAATCACATGGGGGAATTTTTAGTGGTCACTATAGTGGACATGCTACATCACACAAATTATTACATATGGGCTACTTTTGGCCTCCTCTTGAAATGGGTGCCACCTAGTTTGTTTAAATGTATAGTCCCTGCTAAATTCATTATGATCTTATCCATTCACCACCAATCAAGTTCCAAGTTGTGGAATCTCCTTGGCCATTATCAATGTGGGGATTAGATATCATAGGAAAACTACCAAGATCATAGGATGAGCATGTATTTATCATCACATCTATCAAGTATTTTTATAAATGGGTCAAAGCCATGCCTCTCATCAATGTCACCAAAACCACTATTTCTAAATTCATCCTCAATAAAATAATTTATCATTTTAGATATCCCCATACTATCATTTTTGATAATGGCAGTAATTTCAAAAATAAAGATGTAAAATAACTCTATGCTAAATTCAAAATTTCTCATAAATTTTCCACACCCTACCATCCACCATACAATGGCCAAGATAAGTCCATCAATAAAATGCTCAATGAAATTCTCCAAAATACAATCCATGAAACTCAAATGGATTGGCATCTTCATCTATATCCTGCTCTTTGGGCCTATCATACTATCATATGCACTATCATTGGGGAAACACCATTTTTACTAGTTTATGGTTCTAAATATGTCCTCCCATTAGAATTTGAACTTCCCTCTCTCCATATATATCTTTATGATATCATACTTGATGAGGAATTAACTGAAGATCATCTTCATTCTCTTGATATTTTTGACAAACATTATCTATCCACTCTACAACATAATTGCCAATACAAGGCTCACATCAGTAAATAACATAACAAAAGGGTTAAAGTATACAATTTCAATTTTAGTGATCTTGTCCTTAAACTATATTACACCTATGAAAAATAAGGATAATACACCTAAAAATGGTGGGGACTTAATTATTAAGATACATACTTGTTCCTATCACCTATCACCTTCAAACTAATAAAGTTCATATTTTCAAAGAGCCCACAAATGCAGAATTTTTAAAGAAGTGTTTTGCTTATATCTTTCCCTTATTATCATGATTTTTATATGCTATCATTATAACACTTTTTATAGGATAACTACATGGATCTCACCCTCTACAGTAGATTCTCTTTACACAAACCTTGGTTCCTTCTCTTGGTCCTTTGGTTTCCTTTTTCTCATGAGTTGCATTGTAAAACCATGGATATGATCTGGTCTTCCTCATTACTTAATTTGATATTATTGTTTTCTCTTTCCAATGCATTTTACACCCTTTGGGTTTTTTTTGTGAATTAAAGTGTAAGACCATGGATAGGATTAGCCCTTCCTCACAAGTACCATATTTTTCATTTCTTTTCCACATGCTTTGTGTACCATCTTGGGTTTATCTTTTATGGGTTATAGTAGAAGACCATGGATAGGACTAGGCCCTCCTCATAAAATCAACATCTGTAATTAATTTAATGTTACTTATATTAAATAATTAGAAATGGATAAAATCTTGTGATCCCTTATTTTTATCTTTAGATTTTGTTTCTTTTGTGGATAAATTTTTTAGATCAAACTATGTTAGCATGTTTCTCATCACTTCTAATATTATTATGATAAGGAATCATACTTGTTATTATATCACTTTTCACCTTTATCACCTTTTTTTTGGTTTCAAGTAATTAAAATTGTTTCATGTCTCATTCCCCTTTATTTCATTTCTTTTCATGCCACTTTAGATAAACCAAGTTCAAACTCAAGATAACAATTTTTATTTCACTTGAATTAAAAAAAATCTTAGGCACCATGCTTTCTAATCTCTCTTTATTAGCTACCAAGTCTACAATTTTAAAATTATATTCATATTTATCACCCATGTTTGGTTATCTAAATTTGTATGAAGGAGGGATATAAAAATCTATCAAAAATTTAAAATCCAAATCATTTGAAACAAAAGGTAATGATACAAAAAGTAATATACAAATGTCAAAATTTAAAATCACACTAAAATACATGATTAAAAATACATATCCTACTTCCAATGGAAGTTTAAACTCCATAATTTTCATTATTATATATCTAAGATCCATTAGAGTGTGGTAATCCATTAGATTGGAATAGGAGAATTAAAAATAATATATGGTGCTACCTACTTTCTCACATAAGTACCCAATATTCATAGTAGATCAACAACTTTGTAAGGGGTCCTAAGGAATGGGAAACACATTTTAGGAATGTAGGCCCATTTCACTTTTCATGCATATCGCCTTCATCCTAATGATATTCATACTTCATTTTATAACCTAAGATTTGTGTGTCTAGGAGAAGTTATTCAAAGTCATTAATGTTGAAAGTCCTCTTGTTTTGATAAACCTAATTTATGTGTATTAATTTTGATAAAGAGATTATCTACCTTGAGGTTGGCTTGTTAATTGTCACTCACCACTGTTATTTTCCCTTTTATGGACTCTTTCCATTAATTATTGAGTAAGGATTGTCATTGCTCAGTCATCAATGTTATTTACTATTTGCTTGCAGACATTTGTTTAATTAAGGATTATTACTACTTTGACATTGATGTTTCTTTACCATTTTTCACTTGTATCATTGGTTTGACTTGGTGAGTTTGCATTTATTACTTAAGGTTTACTTGTTTAAGTTTTTTGGTCTTTAGAAGCCTTGTATTTTTGGTTACCTAATTTACTCCAAAATTTTAACTTGGTCATATGGTCATAACATAGAATTTGTGACCCTATCTTCCCAAATTTCCACCTACATCTCATCTACAATGCATCAATTATATTGCATTTCCTATGTCTTTTTCTTCTTTAGTTTTGTGTCCTTGGGTTTTTCCAAAGTAGTCTTTGCACTATCCACAATCAAAATTACAAACATAATAGACAACCATATAAAGATAAAGGTAAGTCAAGGTATGTATACATTAATTTTATTTTTAGTTATTTTTCTTTCAATAATTTACTTTTATTTATTTTACGCTTTAAAATATTATAATTTATTTTTCTTTAATATTGTGTGTTTCTATGTTCTTTCCTTGAAGTTCCATCCCCTATTGCATCTAAGTGACATGTGATGAGATTAGAATGAAGCATATGTATACACATAATGTTTTCAAAATTTATCAATTATCAATGTTTTCTCTCTTGCAAGAACCTATTGAGTCTCAATCTCTTTGAGTGCACATCTTAAAGGGTGTACCAGGAAAGGGGTGGAAAGAGAATTAGCGCTTAGCAATATTGTTTTCCCTTATATCACCACTTGTTATCAATTCAACCTTATCCTAAACATTTCCTTGAGTCTTATTTCCTATCTTACACACTCATCCAAGATTTTAACACCTTAATTATCACTTCCTTAAGTCTAAAACCCTTTTTAACTATTTACATTACACTATCATCCCCATCGACCATGTACTCAAATTGATAAAACATGTTTAGAGTCTAGGTTGACCCCTAGCTAACCTAGACCAAGAACTAGTTTGTTTTTATCAATAACAATATAGAGTTGATTGGGAAGACCTATCGGATAAACTTTTAGAAAGGCTTAGAGTTAGATTAAATTATATATGCACATTCATTTCACCATTTATTATAGAGAAAAGAGAGTTAATTATTAATTTATGATTCTTTAAAATATTCTCTTCCACCATTCTAATTGTGTATTTATAGCTAAGGGTTTATACTTGGAGAATAATTTCATCTTGTGGAAAAGTCTTAGATGCTTTAGCCTTTATTAGTGAACTTTACAAACCAAAACAATATCTTGTGCATCACCTTTGGCAAAGGGAGATATTAAGTTTCGATGGGTTTATCTTCAAGGTAAGTATCTCTAACATTACTATACTTTAGTAGATAGAAGTAACAAAAGTAAAATAGTTTGAATATATTTTTCGTTACATGCATTATGGTTTTACCTATACATATATTAATTAGGATTATCCTATGCATATTTATTTTTATGTTTACTAACCCCCATTTGTGTGACAATATTTGATGAATACTATATTAGACTTTATTTTCAATTGTATTTAGTTTGTGATTATGACAGAATAAGACCTAGTTAGGGTTATTTCATAGTGTTGCTTGACTAGAGGAATTAAAAATCTCTTTAGTGATGTTATTGTGGTAAGAGATCTCTTAGTTAGGTCTAGTGGATCCATCTTGGTCATGAACCTAAATATATAATGTATCAACAATTAGATGTGTAAGTAGGATTTATATTCTCTAAACTAGGATTGATTAGTAGATCAGTTGAAATTCCTTTTATATACAAATGTATAATTAAAGCATGAAAAATTTGATCCCATCAAGTCCTAAGATGAATATTATAGATCATGAAAATGTATAGATAGTAATAATATAAGATAAAAAATAAATCAATCACACACACAAAGTCACTCAAAATTAAATCAAAAGGCCATGGTTCAAAGATACCTCAAACAAGGAGCATGTTCAAATGTCACACAATTTAAGGGACATAACTTAGGAACATGTCCAAAATTGAAGAAATGGCATATTCAAATGTACACACAATAATAAATGGCATATTAAATTGTCAAAAGGGTAAATAAAGTCATAGGGGTAAAAAATAGTGGAGTATATTCAAATGCTCAACAATTAAGATAAGACACTCAAAGAAGTGCATAAAGTAAAAGCATAAGCAACCAACATAAACATAGGATTTTAGTCCTTAGATATATGTGTTAACAAAAAATTCAAGTACATATAATATCAATTACACTATGAAAGATATAACTATGGATAAATTCATGTCTAAGTACATAAAATAAATCATGATAATATAAAGTGATCATATAATGATATTACCTAGGTGTATTGTGACCATGTATAGGCAAAAGTGTTACTATAACCCAAGTATCTCATAAACAAATGCCTTTTGGAGGCCCTATATCATGTGTGTCATAATCATATGTTGATTAATTGGTATTATCAAGATCATACTAATTTTATGTATTAATAGAATCATATTCATCGATGTAGTCATTATTATAGGATAAATGTAACCTCTTAGGTTGTTCCTAATCTTGTGGTATGCCCTTTGTAGCATTTTCATATGAATATATAACTACCCCATACTATGATTTTTCATTTTTTGTATGCCATTATTTTTATCCATGTGCACCTCATATGTTAATACCTTATGAACATCTTGAGTTACATGGTTTGCCTTGATATAATCTACATTTGGTGTTGTACTAGGAATACTATCACCACTATTATAATCATTTGGAATTGTGTCCTCTTTTTATTTGATATTAACCAAAAAAAAGAGATCACATGGTTTATTATTTAGTGGTTTTTGTATAATTGGATTCTTTATTAATTATATATAATTTGTAATTTTTGGAACATTTGGTAATAGTACTTACAACTATTTTATTATGAACTTTTATTTAGTAACCACATTTGTTATTTTAGTAATTGCATTTTAGGAGAGGTAGTCATTATGTGAGTAGTTTTATCAGTTGGCATATTAATGATATAATCATAATTATCTTTATTAATTTATGTTTTATTATTTAATGTATATTAACCATCTATATAATGTTCATCAATTGTATGATATTCATAATAGTGTTTGGATTTCCTGATTGGAGGTGGAGGATGTAATTTGATCACTTTGTCTCGAATCATTTCTCTTAGTTTTTTACTTGGAATCTTACTAACCTTTGGTAAAATATTTGAATTTCTTATTTTAGATGTACTTTATTTTAACTTTGAATTTGTATATGAATCCTTTTTGGGTAAAACACTTATAGATGAATATGCAAATACATTATTAACAATAGCATGTTTTAAATTGGGCCTATGGAATTTGATTTTCCAATAATGTGATCTTTGAATTGAAGTATTTATTTTGATTTTTTAACTCTTATATTAACTTTATCATAAATATTATTTTATCTCTTAGGAATTCACAATCACAAACCCTAGGTATGTTATATTTAACATACATACATGTACCATCTAACCTTACTCCTTGAAGGAGTGATAACATGGACCTAGTTAGAGGGATGTTAGATATCACCCTACTTAGGGTTAAGAAGAAGAGATTAAATAATAGTTTAATAATATTTGTAGAGATATTTTTAATTCTAATATTGTTTTTAAACACTCTCATTATATTGTTCAAGTTGGTCACTCCTTTTAATTGATTTCATCATACATGAAACATAACAAGTAAAAACTACCATGATGTATTATAAAATAAATTATATAAGAGACGTATTTATATTAAAAATGTTTATAGATAAGGGGAAATTATAATTTTTAAATTTTTAACACTTTGAAATTATAATTTAGGAAGAAATAAATCATAAAACCCTAGGTCAACTAGGGTTTTAAGACCAAAAGTCAAGTTAACCACAATGTGCCAAATGAAAATAAAGATAGATAAAATGATTGGATAGTAAAAATTTGAAGGTGAAATAGGTTTTTTAGGAAAAATAGGAAATGAAAAAAACCTATAAAAATAGAGAAACAAAAGTATAGTGTATGACATGTAGTTCTAAGTTTACTAAAAATAGTAAAATGTTATATTTGAAAAATGCGTACAATATTTTGGAAAAAAAAAAGATATATATATATATATATATATATATATATATATATATATACACACACATATATCAACATAATTATGAAAAAATATATGTAAAATTTTAAATTTTATTTATTACAAATCATAAATATGCCAAACAATATGAAATGCTTCACGAGTAAAACCATAAAATATTCGAAAGTAATAATCAAAATTTTTGATAAAAAATAATTTATTTTAGATATAGGAAAGATTTTTTTGAATAAAATATTATTTTTGAAAAAAATCAAAAATTAATTATAAAATAAGTAAAAAATTCACCCTAAATGTCAATATTTACTAAAAATAGTTTATTGTCAAAATTGAAAAATTTGTATGCAATTTTGACAAAAAAATGTTTTTTAGTATACCATCCTGAGTAGAAACTAAGTCTTGGTAATTTTTAAATGGATTTGTTTGGAATATGAAATGTGCCAATCAAGGAATAATAATTTTTAATTATTTGAACATGAAACCTTTATGACCAAATGAGTGTAAAACACTAGTGTAAATTTTTAGATCTGGAAATAAATCACAAGCTAAAACCCTAGACTTTTTTTGCATTCACATAGGTTGGGTTAGGAAAAAATTTAAACCTAAAATATAGATTAAGGAATATAGGGTTAAAGGGGTAGAGATATCCTAGGGCACACGAATGATAAATTATCTCTATAAGAGGCCAATTAATTACAAAACTAGATACACAATATTTTAAAATTGAAATATGAGATATTACAAAAATATTAAGTAAAACCAATGATTAATATTTAAATAAATGGAAAAAATGATGTTTATCTAGATTTTTATGTGTATTAAAATATATTATGGAATAACCAAGAAATAAACCATATCTAGATTTTGGATCAATTATCAGATTCTATAAATTTGACCTATGTGTCCTCAAATACTTGTATGGACCTTAGACACTTATGTATATTCTCTTATCTAACCTAGACATAGGTTTCCTACATACAATACCTATTAGATCTAGATGTGACCTCCTAGGATATTTTGGGTTCTATGTCACCTTCAATATGGTGTGCTTAAATATGGATCATGGGTTGTCATTCCTTATCAAATAGAGAGACACTAGTTCTTCATCTTCATAGTGATTATGGAAAAAATGGGTTAGTAGGATCATGATGTCAAGCTAACCCCAAACACCCCTCTATCAAAGTATGTTTTCTATATAACCACTACTATGAAGAGGGATCTAGAATGATGTAGTTATCCCTTAATGTGTCATCTTATGTGTACCCAAGGGTGAAATATGTTGAAATCAAGTATAATAGTGATCTAGATTATAACTTGGAAAATATGACTCATGGCATGCTCCTTTGATACTCTAGACATATATATGTGTTATCCCTATTATGGATATATAAATAGGATAAAATAGGTACTATTTACTCATTTGAATGCTTTTGGTATTTTTCCTTGTGAGAGGTAAGAAGTTGTTATATTTTTGTTAGGTGAGGAATGAATGAGGGTTAATATTGTATGTGTATGTGTGTGTGTCCATTTGATAAATATATAATATTAAATAAATAAGGTATAACATATGTATACATTTAATTTAAAAAATTTATGACATTAGGGCACTTGAAACTTGTGTTGCAATAGGACAGTACCATCGACACAGGTGTTTGACTAAAACACAAGTGTCCATAATGTTAAAAAATAGGTGGAGATCCAAACTTGTAAAGGATGATAATATGTAGGTTTATAACATTATAAGCATGATAAAATACTTTAGTCATCATAATAACACTAGTCAAAGTAAGAGATAAGCAATTAGCATAGATAAATAATAAATATGAACCTTTTGGTATTGGGAAAGCTATAGAATTAAGAGGAATAACCAAGGTCTATATTTTCCAAGTGTACAAGATTAAGGTGCTATTTAATTAATAAATAATGTCTAAAATAATCAAGGGAATGACTTTATTAAGACCCTATATCATATGTAACAACCCTAAACTAGGTTTCCATCTTCATCTTGTATGTTAGTTGTATCATTCTAATCATATTCTGCATAATCATCATTACAATCATCATAAGAAAGGACTAATTTCTTAGGCTGTATTTAAACTTCTGATTTATAATTTTGATCATGTTTTGAATTTATGTATTAAATTACAATTATACCATATATTAGATTTATCTTCTTGATTGCTTTTCTCCTAAATATGTTCATCATTGCCAAATTCTGTCATCTCAGTATGATTTAAATACAACTACTCTACATTTGGGATGGTATTGGGTTCATTATGTCCTTGAAAACAAAATAATTATTTTAGAACTTAATGGTAAATTCTTGAGGTAAAAAAGTGTGGAGGGAATCAAACCTTTGATTTGATTGAATTTCAAAAATAATGATTGATGAAGTCATTTACCTTGGTGCACTCTAATAGAGTCTCATGGCCAATCTATTCAATATGTTTTCAAATATCATAATGGAGAGTATAGAGTTGGATGTCAATTGAAGGTCATTATCCATTAGTCCAAGTACAAATAATAATAATAATAATAATAATAATAATAATAATAATAAATCCTACTAATATAGGTAATATAGATGAAATCCTAGATTGAATAAGTGAATTAATATAGAAAATCCATTCATGTTTTCTTTGATTCAATAGTAGAATCTAAAAGTGTAGATTTTCCCTTTATGAATGGCATATTCTTAGTAGATATTAGTTCTTGGAAGCATGCTCATGTTGTTTATATGTCACCAATAAATGAATAAATGTTCGTCAAATAAGATACCAAATTAGAGTCATCCCCAATCCAAAATAAGGCACAAGGTATGAACATGCAAGGAGATATTAATAATTAAGGAAATCCTTCATTTGAAATTATACAAAATATTTATCATATAAGACTATACATGAAATGGACAAAATAAATAACATTGAAAATTAAATAGGAGCTTTCATTTAAAACATATTTATGCTATGTTGTCATGTTGGTGGACATTTGGTTTTATGTGATAATTTTCAAAATTCATTCCATATAAAATGCATTAACCTAGAATATGTTCCTAAACAATAAAAATGTCACTATCTAACTTGATTTCATGTAATATGTGGTAGTATCAAATTCAATGGTGATCTAGAGTCATTATCAAAGCTTATAGGTCTTTTTGTGATCAATGCAAATGTCAATATCCTATGGGATGTTTAAATGATAGAGGAATGCAAAAATTGGAATCATGTATCTAAAGGAAAAGTAATTGAGGGTGGAAATCCCAAAAGAGAATAAATTGTATTTGATGATATATAGGTTTATAGACATGAAATAGGTGTTACCATTGAAAATGAAAATGAAACTATCAAGTGTAAACCAATTTTTGAGACCTAAACAACATCCTCCTAGTTGTTAGTAATGAGGTCTAAAATTTTTACAAACATATTGTCAAACAATTTACATGTCTTTGGATGGCTAATTTATTTGAGTCATTTTGTCAAATAGTTTACATAATTCTACTAGGTAAAATAAATATACAAATTCAAAGTGATATCTATAAAACCAACTGCACATATGGGCACACAAGTTTTATGTGGTGCCTTCTATCGAGAAATTAATTTTTTTGAGAATTTATTCAATGAATTTTATCAAATGGTTCACATTCCAAGTGCAAGTGGTACATGTAAAATTCTAGTTCAAATGGTGCAAGGTGTAAAATGAACTTGATAGGTATAAAGATGAGTCTACAAATTGTCCGAACATCCTCTAAGATAGTGTCAAGAGAGATAGTTTGATGGTTTATTGAATTGAACCAATAAAGATATTAAAATTGTGTTTGGATTTTCTCAAGAGATTGGAAATTTTAATTCTAAATTGTATAAACCTTTGGTGAAATGGGAAAATAATTCCACATTACTTCTTGAGGGAATACCTTAAAAAGTTGAGAACATTTACTAGAACAATGGTGTATTTCCATGAATGTTATAACTCCAAAGGAATATAGTAATAAATCTCATCATAATAAGGCTTCATATATATAAATAAAGGCCATAATAATTTAGAGGTGGCTTTTAGGAATGATTTATTTCAAGTAGCACAATTTTTCAATGAGAAAAATGATTACATTGTTCTTATGTTGAATCTTGATGTCATATATTTTCTTATGAGATCATTATTCCAAGCACTTATGATTATTTATCTAGTATGGATATGTTTATAATACTAATTTAGATAGGTACACCAATCATGATTAGCTAATGGATGATATCAAATGGGTTTGTGCTAATGTATAGTTGGTAAAAATGTCAAATAACATGTGGTTTTAAATATGAAATATAAAAGTGAGGCATATTTTTTTTTGTGTGGTGATAGTATATAATAAATGGTGAATGTTTTGGGATCTTTAAAGGAGGAATTAATGATATTTGACATATTTGAAATAAACACTACAATGTTTAGTGTTTGTTTCCCACAATCATCACATAGAAATAATGTTAATTCCTATAGAACAATCTACCAAAATAATCAAAAAGGAATTGATTGATTCCATTTTATTGGAGGATGTTAGAAAATTGAATGAATAATGCATGAAATGATTTTCAATATCTAGGGTACAAGAAGAATATACAAGGAGGTTATTCTAAAAACTCAAGTTTTTTAGCATGCAAATGGTAGAGTTTTCACATAGGTATGATATCACCCATCAACTCATGTTCATTCCCATGTGATTAGGATAGGTGAACTAGTTATTCGCTGATCAAAGTGGAATATTTGAGTGAAATTGTAATTTGGATGAGGCACATGTCATGACTATTCTCTATATTTCTCTTGCATTCTACCATAGAATGTGGTCCCATAATCATAGTCAGTTGTTCTAGTAGAATTTGCCTGTGCAAATTTCACTACCTCATTTTTATCATTTCCCATCATTTCTTCATATTATATTATTTTATCTAATAATTTTAGGGACCCCATGTTCCAATGGATGAGGGAACATGTTTGATTATCCCACATGTAGTATATTGTAGATTTGATATTATGGGATTGATGGGGAATTTATTGACTTAATTACATTATTAATTATTTTATAAATAATTAACATTAATTAAAGTAATTAAATTAATATACATTTTTGTTCATTTGATACATTATTTATTTTTATAATTAATATTGTGTGAGAGTTTAAATTGAAAATTCCATTTTAATATTGTGAATTTGCTTAAATAAAAAGAAAATCAAAATAAAGGTAAATGAATGGATTTTCATATTCCAAAGTGAAAATATTACGAAAAAGGTAGAAATATAGATTGTTTATGGGTTATTATTATTACTCTCAAGCTCTTAGAGACAAATAAGTGAAACTTTATGTGGAGACATGTTATTTCTAGATTAGATCAATGAAATGTGAGCAAATGAGTGAGACTCTTTTGGGGTGTTTGTAGATTTTAATATTCTTTAATTATGAATTCTAAATTTTTATTTTGTAGATGAAGACTCCATTAAAATTACACATTTATTTTATTATGTGTTGTAAACATATAATTCTTATAACTTTCATGATGACATTGAAAATATGAATGACTTTAAAAATAATGCACAAACTGGACCAAAATCACCAAAACACTATAATTTGGTTTCACACATCACGTGCATGTGTTGATTCAAGTCCATGTATCCTTGATTGGGGAAATGTATTTTATGGAACTTTTATCTTCTCATAATTAACTTCAAGTCAAATTATGACAAAGGAAAATGACATTTTGGACCATTAAAATCTTATAATTCATTCACATAGGTCATGTGCATGTGTCAGTTCATGTCTATACTACTTTGATTTGGGTATTACCCTATATACAATTGATATCTTATTATAATTGAATTCAATTCAAATTATAACTAATTAAATCGACATTTTGACTATTTTGATTAAATAGGTGACCAATTCCCAAGAATTGCAAAACGACTAAGTAAAATCGTTAAGAAAATCAAATTAGATTAAGAGCTTAAGTGAGAAATACATGTAAATTTATTAAATACATATTAATATAAATTCATAAATAAAAATATGTGGGCCATGACATCATCATAGGGGTGTCCATCCATAAAGCATTAATGAAGACAAATATTAAGATTAAGGCCACCCATGATTTATTAGTACTCCATTCTTCCAACTATTGATGGCCATATTTATTACTTATCCCTCCAAAGTTGAATGTATTTATGACTCTCCATCTCGATCTTGAGATGGAGGGCCACAAATTACTTTCTTCATTTTAGAATAAATATAAATACATGAGCCATGGCCATAACCTTTAAGCTCTTTTTGGCATATAAAAACTATGAAAAAACATCTCTAGAGAATTTCACTAATCCTTTAAAAATAATCAAAGAAAGATCCAAATCCATTGTTGGAAGGAGAGATGTATGGAGACATTTGTGCTATTGCATTTAAAAAGACTTGGAGAACCAAATCTAGGCACAAACATTATTAATGGAGTGATCTTTGATGAAGGGCACTTGGGGAAGGCATTGCCTATGTTTTCTTATCTATGTATATTAACTCCATTGATCCATTCCCCTTGAGGGAGTACGCCTAATAAGTTAATTATTTATGCTTTGTCATTTGTTTTGTCTTAAACATATGGACTAACTTGTTTCACAATCATATTCTAAATTTTGGCATACCCAGTGGGACTATGCACCCCACATCCATATTATGAGTACTTTAACACTCTTAAATAATTGAAAAAGCATCAATAATTTCCTTCTTTTCAACTTTTTCTACTAATTTTGATGTGTTTGTGATTAGCTACAAATTTACAAAAATGTCCACTATAAAACTATGGATTTGAAAGTAAATTATACAAAAATATTGTAGGAAACAATGAAATAATCTTAAAAAATCATCCCTATTTTGGGCCTCGTCTACAAAATCATGAATTTGGAAAACTATGTTGCAAAATTGTGAGGGGTAATTATGAATTTGTTCTATGAATTTTAGGGTTTTTCTATATTTTCTACATATTTATGAATTTAGAGAATTTAATTACAAAATCATCACTATTGTTTGATAAATTTCTCTATGGTGATTCTATGTTTTTTGTGTAGGTTTATGGGAATAATACAATCAGATCATACAATTAATAAATCATCTTATATAACTGTGAAAATGTCATAATTATGAAATTGGGTGATATAACTATGAATTTGTAGATTTTAACTACAAAATTATTATGAAATTGATTTTATCTATTTTTGTCTATAGGTTTTCTCTAAAATAGTGAAATCATCATGTGGAGAAGCGAAATCATCATTTTTAGATATGAAATCATCATTTTAAATAGTGAAATCATCCAAAAAACTACAAAATTTCACTATAAGGCTTTATATATTTTCATGATTTTTGTGTTTCTCATTTACCTATAATTTAATAGTTTACACTTGACTATATAGATATGAAATCATTCTAGAAGGAATATTTTTCATGGTTTTGAGCTAATTTGTAGGTGACCTTCATTATCTAATAAAGAAAAAATCAATCCTCAAATGCTTCTTGTAGGGAATTAAACAAAAGTTGAGTTTAACACATTAATGAAACCATTTCAAATTGTATTTTGGTGATTTAAAAACTTATGAAAATGTATTTATTTTTTGTCATTTCAAAGTTTTAAACAAAGACCAAATTTCAATCACATTTCCAAAAGTGTTCAGAAAGAACAATCACATTTAGAATTAGAGATCCTAAGAACACATTGCTATTTGTTCTTCATTTTTTTCAAAACACTATATTAGTTTTAGTAAAATTTTACACCTATGGTCCCCCTTGTACCCTTTAGGGAATTTGAGTGACCAAAAATGCATTGTTTTTCTTATTTGATTGAGTTTACCTAACAAAATTTCATATATGCTCTCTCCTTGTTCCTAGGGACTTGGATGACTCTGAAACAATCTAGTTCTTATTTTTATTTCCTTTTTGGCTTGTGAGTAGGTGTTCATTACTTCCTCATGGCTTCTTTAGGTGGAGTTTGACCTGGGGTTTCATCTCCCAACATTGTTCCAATCCGACTTATGTGGTGGGGTATATAAATTTAGTGTGACAAATAGATGGGACATTGGTTGAGTAATAATCCTGACCAAATAGAATATGACTCAAGTCAAGTGACAATCTAGACATTGGACTTCACTAAGTAGTACATAACTAAAGTCATTGTGCAAGGGAGAAGAAATTTGCATAAAAATCTAGGCGTTTGAATCCATTAACAAAAAATTATTGTACCCAAGTCTTTCTAGGCACTTGTGGACCATATATATAAGTCAATTAATTTTTTTATATTAATTGACCCCACTTACTACACAATGTCCTCTTAATGTTGAGTTTCTTCAGCGCTCTAAGTTACATGCCACATATCAGTTATTAAGAGATAGAGAGGGGATTAAAAAATTACATCTACATATACTCTTTATTTATTGGATTAATAATTAATTCCTTTGAATAAGCAGGATATCAATGGAAGCTTGGCAGATACAATGCACACCATGTGTTAGTTTAGTGTAGAATCATATACTTAAGTGCTTATTATTTTTTACTTGCTTTTTGAGTCTAAAATAACTATGTCACACAAAAAAGGTCTTAAATCCTCTCAAACTAAATTTCAAATCCTTTTTTAAGTATTTGATCTAAGGACAACTAGTTTGCACTTGAGTCTTGCCTATCACTTAGGCTTGAGTGTTTTCTTATTTAATTTTAGGTTGCATCACTTGGATTATGTTTTAGTTTTATTTTAGATCCTTATCTAAGTGTGATTTTTGTTACCAAATTTTACACATTATCATCTATTTACACATTGAGGTGTTACATTTTTTGTATTACTATTTGACACTTAGCCATTTTTGGCAACATCACGTATATCACTTGAAACAATAGACTTTATCTCACTTGGTACCATTACACTACATATTTTATTTTTAATTTCAAACCTAGGTTTTTTCACATTAACCTATGCCTTACGGTCTTAGACTATTTGAATTTATTTTCTATTGTGTGTAGTTATGATCCTTATTTTCTTCTAAAGTTTGAATTTAGATTTTCTTATGTTAGCATGCACTATGAGTTCTTAGACTAGTTGACCTTATTATGATTTTTTGATAAATACCAACCATTGTCTCATTGACCTATTAGATGGCACAAACACATTTTGGACTTAGGTTTTCTTGTGTTATCCTACACTCTATATTCCAAGATTATTCTACCTTATTATAATTTGATGATTTTGACTTACCAAGGTCAAGCATTACAACGACTTTAATTCTTGTCATTCTATGTTGTTACATTATCCAATCCAATTATAAAGTTTCTAAGGACCATTTGATATTGTTCTCAAAATCCAAATTGAACCATAGATACTTTTGAAGCATTAGTTAAAGACTAGGTACTATTCTAACCATGTAGAGGTACAATTGTAGTGGGGTCTCTTATGGCCCTGGTTATGAGGAGGAAAGGTTTTATGATGGAGAAAAACATTCAGTCATGTACAAAGAAACCACTCCCATTATGGGATCAAACCAAGGTCAATACATGAAAAATAAACCTCTTGAAGATAGAGATGATGCTCTATTAATATTTATAGAATCAGAAGCTAGACTCCCTTCAAATTTTCCAAAAGAACAATTACATACCTTTATTTCAATAAAATAACAAAAAATATGATCTATTTATTGAAAAAGAACAAACTCACACTCAAGTTCCCAAACCAACCATTTCATATTATATAAAAGGGAATGTTACATTAGTGGATTCCTCCCAAATGGGTTATATTATTGCATCTACTATACAATAAATTTGTCAATGCTATATAGACCAACTTGTTGTTGACTTAAAAACTTCTTTGGTTATGACCTCATTTAATAATACCATGTCTATAGAGCAAAATTAGTTACCTGAAGAAATACAACAAGATAAAATTAAATATACCCATAAGGTATATCCTTTAGCTCCTATAAAAAAAGTTATGGCAATGAATGCTTCACACCAAGTTCTACTTGATATACATCACACATTGTTCAACCATCAGGAAGGTATTTCCAATACACTACATGAACATGATACTTATCAACAAGTGTTGGATCACTCCCAACAACAAGTTGTTAATAATCCACCAACCTAATAAGTGGTTAATAATTCACAAAATGTAAGACCAACTTCTTCTAATTTTTTTACAATAATAAGTTTTACTTAGAAAATAACAATGCCAACATCTTATAAAATTAGCACTAGGTTCCACAAAATTAGTAGATTACCTATAGATTACAATAATAAATTTCTCAAAATTGTATGAGATAGCTAGAAATCAATAATAAAACCCTATGAATCAAAAACATCTTATCTATTCCTATATGCCTCATAACCAACAACAAACACTAAACTAACCATAGAAGTTAGTACATAGGGTGCACATTCTCAACAGGACCATATAAGGAGGATCCATTCATACCCATGCCAAACATAGCCAAAATTATTAGTCTATAAATAATTAGTAGAACTATCTCCTTTCACCACAAACCACTCCAAATATCCAAGAGTGGAACATAATTAAGGAGGTAGTCCCAAAGAATCAAATAGGTAACTGTTGATAATTTTGACCTTGTAGGTCAAATTATCACCTCTCTCATTTAGAACATTGCATAAACATGCCTTTTATGAAGTAGTGGTAGAAATTGGTTTTTTGTAGTTTTTATGAAGGGCTCCTTCATTTCAAAAAAAAGTCTTATTTTCAATAATTTTCCTCAAGGTTACGTATCGGTAAGGTGGACCGTACCAATTTATTCAAAGGGCTTCTCAATTTGTTTAAAGGTATAGAAGGAAATGGCCAAAGTTCATTTCATTTTGCTTAAGGGTTCTTTCCATAGGTAGAGAAGCATTTAGGAAAGTCTAAAGGGCATTAGAAATTTTTTGAAGGGCATTAGTAAATTTTTGAAGGGACCATTTCATAATCCCAAAGGGCATTTTCAAAGAAAATGGTCCGTTGAGAAATTCAAAAGCTTGAAGGTAAGTGACAAAATATCAAGGACCTAATTCATTTAGACTTTTTATTTGAAGGAATTGTCCAAGAGGAAGAGCCTGACATAGAATTCCTTATGATCTGAAGAAAAGTCTCATGAAGGAAATCTAAAGATTTGGATCCTCATGGACAAATTATCCATGAAAAGTGACAAAGAAAAAAATCCAAAGGGTCACTTTCCCTTTGGGGAAGTTCATTTGTAGGAATCCTAAAGGGTATGTGCCCTTTGAGAAGGTTCATTTCAAAAATCATGAAGGGTATCTACCCTTCGAGAAAGTCTAAAAAAAAAGGTTGAAGGGTTATTAACCCTTTAAAAGAGTACATTTTCAAAAGGATGAAAGGGTCCATTTTTTGGAAAAGGATGTTTCAAGAAAGATTGAAGGGAAATTTCAAAATTTTTAAGGGTAGGTGGACCATACAATTTTTCCAAAAGGATTTTTTTCTTATCAAAGGACCATTTACAACAATCCCGAAGGGCTTGTCAAAAAGCTTGAAGGGAAGTTTCAAAATTTTGAAGGGTAATTTGGGAAGGCCAAAAGAAAATCCCAAGTGACAATTCTTGTAAATAATTTGTATATAGGAAAATGACAAAGGAAAAGATAAAAACCTAATTCCTTTAGACTTTTTATCCAAAGGAATAAACAAAGATATGGGCTCGAAACAATTCAAATGGAAACAAAGTCTAAAAGAATTAGTTTAGAAAAATTGTCTGAAAGAATTCCTTTGAAATTTTTACTAAGGGAAAAGCCATGCAAAATAATCCCAAAGGGAAATAATAGAAGTAAGATCCAAAGGACAAGTCAAAGGAAAATGTCTACCAAAAAATGCACAAAGAGGAATGTTCGAGAGAAATATTGGATCAAGGAAAGAACATAGACAAATAATCCAAATAAAAAAATGGCCCAAAGTAATATATACATAGAAATGAAGAACCAAAACTAAAATGTAATAGATTTCAATAGCCAATGAATAGGTTAATATGTTCTACATCATGCAAAGTGGCCAAAACAAGATTAGACATGTCCAAGATGTGTAAACTATTTCAAACACAACACCTTCAGTTCTTAAAATGGAAACTCCTTTGCATGAAGTACTGAAGGAGCTTAATTTTGGAGAGATCAACACAAAATTTCATGAATGCACTCTTGTTTGTCTTTTTCATTCGAGCCTTTCAAACATTTCCATCAATTCAAGTGGAGATCATTGAATGTTGACAAGTCTTGAGCTCTAGTTGACTAATTGAAAAATATCATATCCACTCATGATTTCCATATAATAGAGGACATTCTCATGTTACAACTCAACTTCAACTTAGTTCAAGCTTGAGTTTAGACATCCAAATTAGCTTATCATCATGCATGATGAAGGTTTTGACTCAAATGTTAACTCACAATTCTTGTTAAATGCCAAAGATCTTTTCATGCAAGCATAAGACAAAGGATTTTATTTTTAGATCTTTGGATAGTTGTAGTTTGACTTGGTTAATGTGAAATTTGACTTCCTTTTCTATTTTTTAATGCCAACTTCTTGGCTATTGTATCTTTTATATATAAGTAAGCTTTTCAAGCTTAATTATATCCCTCTTTGGTCAAAATAAAATTATGCCTAAGATTGAGTTGTAACCTTTTTAAAGATTAATAGGACTATTTTTATTTTCTAAAATTTTGGTATAGTGTATTCATGTCAGTGATTTGCATAAGTAATAGATTTTATCTTCCTTTTCAAGTCTTGATTCTTACCTAGCAACATAGTTGATTAGTTTATGTAGGTCATGTTCTGTCTTTGATGTCTCTTAATTGAGTTTATAGTGGATATAAGTGGATGGTTAGTGCCTTAAAACAAGCCTATTATTTCATTTCCCTTAATCTTGGATCACTAAATAAATTTTTTTCATGAAATAATTATGCATATTGGTCAATTGGAGTTGAAAGTTTGGTCCTTTTCTTGTCTAAATCAATGTTCTTAGGAGCTTGGATTGAGTGGATCAAATAAAAATTTAGGTTTATCACCATAATTAGATGGGATTTTCCTTAAAGTTTCCTTTTCCCTTTTCCCAAGAAGTTTATATCATAGAGCAAAGATCCTAATTGATACACCAAAGGGAGCTAGCCATTATAATCTAGATATTTAATCCACTAATTAGGTCACCCACAACCTAGGATTGTTTCCATGTTTTAGCAAACTGTGAAGGCCTAAAACTACCTTCACAAGGGTGAAAGTTTTATTAACAATAGTAACTAGACACAAAAAGTACAAATTCAATGAGACATGCCCTTATCTGTTTGATGTGAGCATCCTTCAATTACCCTTCTTTCCTCATTTTTAAGTACCCAAATTAGATAAATATAAAGTGAAGGATTATCCTAGAGAGTATATACAAGCTTTCTTTATTGCATGCCAATAGTTACCCTAAAATAGTGTGTAT
This sequence comes from Torreya grandis, assembly GCA_037957365.1. Classification (NCBI taxonomy): domain Eukaryota; kingdom Viridiplantae; phylum Streptophyta; class Pinopsida; order Cupressales; family Taxaceae; genus Torreya; species Torreya grandis. The sequence goes on from JARHVA010003849.1 coordinate 881,435, forward strand.
TTGTTATTCTTGTTTCCATGTATCTTGGGTAGATAATCCTTAGAATGGCTTCTCAAATTACTTAAAGGATTGGTAATGACTTTAAATGATTTATCATAAAAATTCATTAACTACTTTTATTACAACATTTACCATGAGATAAAAATGGTTGAATTATGTAAATCCAAACAAAGGGATAGAAAAATCTTTGCAACCTATCTACAATAGTAGAGATAACTAGCTAATTGCTTCCAACACAATCTACTAGATAGAAAATTAGATAATATCTTTGAATAGAACCTACACCCAAAGGTTTATCATAATATAAGATTCAATTTTACCAACACATTTTAATACATTATTGACAATGGAATATATGTTGAGAAGGCACTTATTGATAAAGGCTTACTCAAAATCTAATCCACTCAAATATTGCATCAATCCCAAATACCTATTCATAACAATATCATTGAGAAACCTAAGACCTTTAAAAAAAATAACATGGTAGGTAATGGGGTTATCAAATCCTGACATCTGCAAATAGTACAATCACCACATGTTCAAAATACATCACCAAATCCATCACTCTCACTTCAAAGTGCTATAACATGTAGAAGATTTCCTAGACATATACAATATAATGACCTAGTGGAGCCCATTGAGTCAGTGTTTAGGAATTTAGTTGATGCCAATATGATTATTTGTCTTATGCTATATATAACCCTTTCCTGAGGATAAAAAAAAACTTGAATAGTATCATGAAGATTAATTTTTTTATTTTCATCATTTTTTTGGCCATTTAGTTTTAATATTCATGTAATTAAGGCACATTATTGAAATCTTTCTAGATAATGGAGAGATTTAGTTGGACCAACAAAAAAGGAGGAATCAGAACCAAGGACATGAATGTAATCAATAGCAGAATCATGGTTACAATTAGAATCAAAATCTAAACAATAACTATAATAAATATCATGACACTTGAACCAATCAAATATAGTACCCTATTGTGCCCTATGATTACAACAACACTATAGGGATTATTACTAGTAATCATGTCACTAACATTAAGATTAAGTCCTATGTATTATCCAACATTTCTCATAATGTTAGTCCCTCTATTTTAGGATCACCATCCTCTATTTTAGGTAATTTTTCATTGGGTTTTATCACATTGCTTTCAACTAGATTTTTTTGGGTTACCATTTCATAACATCCTCATTCCTCTAATTATAATAACTCTCTTTTGACTTGAAATTATGTAGTCATAACTAGATGAGAAAAAATTATCCTTCATGGCCCTTTGCCTTATTCGAACACTAATTTGAGCTAATCATTTTACTAATTAAGACCAATCCTAAACCAAATACTATACCGACTAAGACCAAACCTAATCATCCCATTTTTGAGAATCTATATAGTATCAATTAAAAACTAGGTAGAACATATGTGTAGATATCTATTCTATATTTATTTCAAACATTTGAGGTTCATATGACCATACTAAATATTTTCATTCAACAATCTATTATGACCAAAGACATTAATCTTAAACAATTCCAAGTGATTGTGAGAAATTTATCTCTAGGATAATATCTTACCTTTGACCAATGAGATATGCCATCCATTGGTTCATTACATAACAATCCCTTGTACATTGAATCTATTATTTACCATCATAAAATAAAATGGGTTCTTATAGATAGTTGATCTAAATTGAACATAGAATCATTGAAACTAGTCCAAACATTAGGGTATAGTTAAATAGATATGTGACTAGATGCTATCACCATCAATACTTATGACAACAAAAATAGATAATATATATGAACCATTTTTTAACCAATCATTGTTGGTCATGTTACCCATGATACTCTATGCCATGTCATTGATATAGAATATCCTTATAATCTAATTTTAAGACATACTTAGATCTATGACGTAAGATTATTTCCTTCTACCCTGCATCAATGCATCTAGTTCCCCCATTTTAGTCTATAAGTTATTTTTTATGATGACTTACATCCATACCAATATTTCAAACATCTAGAAACTAAGTATGATAATTACACCTATTATCATTGCACTGAATTAGTAGGCAATAAATGTAAAGGGGTGGTTTTTTAACCTCCCAAGTCTAATTATATCAACCTTAGTGACCTCTCTTCCACTTATCTTGATATGTTTATTGATACTATTTATGCACATTTCCCTATTAAGGATGATGCTATTTACACATATAAAATTCATGATGCATTCCACATTGGCTAATTTCCTAAGTTGCCTAAGTCTTATGGCCATTTAAATCTTCTAAAAATTCTAGCAAGTCCAACATGATTTGAAAAAATAAATATAAATATAATCTACAAGAACCACTCATCTTTGTACTTGATACATCACCCAATAAAGATCATGGCACCAACACCAAGGGAGGTTTGTTTTATGGTGATGATTTTGATAATTGCTTCAAAAGTGCCAAGTACCCTATACTAAATAGAACCATGGATATCCTAGACTATACAAGAAGAGGATTGGTATCCAATGCATAAAGAATTATTAAACCTATTTCATATGTTATTAAACCTATAAGAAATTAAGGTCTTATATTTATACCAGTTGGGGGTGATCCCATTAATTTTAAGAGTGATTCCACTTCATCGACTAACAATAAAACTCCCATAAGTGACATAACATATAATTATAATGCCTACAATGATCTAGAAAATACCAATTTATTTGATTCTAATGCCATCATGACCATTATATTCCATTATCCACTTACCCTTCATCATCTTGACCTAGTTTATTGGGACCATTAAGATTATATTATATTGCTAGATGAATTTTAGAATGAGGAATCTATTATTGAGTTCATGGGCCTTCGAAATGAATTTTCAACTAGTGATCACAAACAAGGATTAAAATTTCATTTGGACCTTGATGCCTATTTTAAAGAGAAGGCAAAATTCCTTGGTCATGATATAAGTAAAACATCGATATCCTTAGGTGAAAATCTCTTTGAGTCACCCTTGGGTTAGGAAAAGAGTAAAGATAAAGACATGTCCATCAGTGAAAATCTATTTCAAAAAATCTTGGATGGGGAAGTTCACATTTCTCCTTAGGAAGTGAGGTGTCTACTTATGCCAAGCCTTACCATTGGTTTGGGCATCATTTCTAAATAATCTCATGTTTTTTAGCACCTTATTCAATATTTTCTTAAAGTATTTGCCAAAATCTTCATTACCTAGCATAGCTGATTCAAAATCCTCTTATATGGGAAAAGATTATGATCAATAGGTAGCTAAAGAGGATATATTATCTTCCTTGCCTACTATTCTTGAGAAAAGATTAAAATTATTGGCTTAAGATACTACAAAGGTCAACATTGGTACATACGATGATCTGAAGATGGATTATATAGGCACATCCCTCACTGACAAGGAGCATGAATTCATTATATTTTGAAAGACTTCATTTATATATTTTCATGGTCCTACTTAGACATGCCTAGTCTTGATCCTTCATTATTGGTACATCACCTAGTTGTCTATCTAGATGCTAAACAAATCAAATAGAAATTATGTAAAACACATCCATGCATAACCATTTTAGTTAAAAAGGAGCTAGATAAATTACTTCATGTAGGGTTCATTTGACCACTCAACTATTTTGAGTGTATCTCTAATATCATCCCAGTCAGTAAAATCCATAGGACATTTGCATATATACCAATTTAAGAGACATCAACAAGGAGTTCCTTAAAGATGATTTATCACTACCTTACATCAATATGATAGTCGATTTAAAGATAAGATATAAAATGTTGTCCTTCATGGATGGATTTTTAAGGTATAACTAAATTAATATTGCACCAAAGGACCATCAAAGAACCACATTCACCACTCCATGGGGAATGTTTTTTTATCATGTCATGCCCTATGGATTCAAAAATGAATGTGTAATCTATCAGCATGTCATGGTTGTCATATCCATGACATGATGCATAGAATAATTGAAGACTACATTGATGATAACTTAGCTAAATCAAGAACACATCTAGGCCACCCTAATGTTCTATAGAGAGTCTTTAAGTAGCTTCATAAATACAAGGTTTGTCTCAATCATAGGAAATGCATCTTTGACATTACTTCAATATAATTTTTAGGGTTCATTATGTCACAAAGAGGTATTGAGGTAGATCTGACTAAGGTCAAAGCTATTGTGTAAATGCCTCCTCCATCCAATTTGAAACAACTCTATATCTTAAAGTTAAAAATTTAATCTATACACCATCTCATATCATAATGTGTTGATAAATTTAATCTATTTACACACCTTTTAAATAAATAAGTCACATTTCAATGGGATATAGTTTGTGAAAAAAGTGTTTAATGAATTGAAGTCCTACTTGGCTAATCCATCAATATTGACTCTACCTACATTAGGTTAACCATTTCTTTTATACATTTTAGTAAAAAAACATGCATTAGGGTCACTTTTGGCCTAGCATGATGAATAGGTAAAAAAGCATGTATTATACTATATTAGTTAGACATTACTAACTTATGAGCATAACTATACACCTATGGAAACATTTTATCTCACAATGGTGTTTTCTTTCCAAAAGTTATGGGAGTACATGCTAAATAACAAAACCATTGTGATAGCCAAAATTAATCCACTTAAGTACCTATTATAAAAGGACACTCTCATAGGCCACATGGACAAATAGGTTATGTTGCTGAGTGAATTTAATGTGGAATACCATAATTAGAAGCCCATCAAGGATAAAGTATTGGAAGATCAGATTGTTCAAGCTCCTTCAAATGACATAAAACCTATTTCATTTGATTTTCTAGATGAATCAATCATAATTTTATATTAAATAACCATTTATTCCAAACCATGAAAACTATACTTTGGTGGGTCATTCACCTCCCATGGATTTGGAGTTAGTATTTTATTGGTCACAATACAAGGGGATCTTATTCCCAAGTCATTTCACATTAGTTTCCATTATACCAACAACATGTCTCAATATGAAGCCCTAATTATTAGAATTCATCTTGTAATATAATGGGATATCAGATATTTAATGATATATGAAGATTATCAACTAATCATAAACTAAGCCATAAACTAGTACCAAATAAGAGATGAGAAGTTTGTACCTTAAAAGTGTATAGTGAATAATCTTAAATAATACTTTTTATTTCTTTAGATTGAACAAATACCATAGGCCAATAACCAAGTGTCAGATGCCATGACTATCATTGATACCATGATACAAGTTGATATAAATCCTAGAGAATATGAGTTACTCATTGACCATATTTTATATCTAGCTCATGTACTCCTAGATTCAAAGAGAGAGAGTATGTAATATTTTTGGTCCCAATCCCCCTTGGTACTAAGACCTATATACTTATCACCAATATCAAACCCTCATGTTAAACATTTCAAACAACCAAACATATCTATTAATTTATCGAGCATCCCATTATACCATACTTGGAAACACATTTTATTATAGAGTCTATGATGGAACATTTCTTAATTATTTATTTTTAAGATAATATATGTTGGAACTTAAATAGGTCCATGAAGGAATTTTTGGGTCTCACACCAATGACATGTTCTTGGCTAAGAAACTCCTCTACATAGGATATTATTGGCCTAATATGGAGACATATGCTTGTAGCTATGTCAGAAAGTGCTTTATTTTTTAAAAGTATAGTAATTTTATACACAAACCTTTACTACTATTCCAGTCGATTACTATGCCATGTCCATTTTTAAATTAGGGACTTAATCTTGTTGGGAAAATAAATACTACTTCCTATAATGTCCACAAGCACATATTTACTACTACAAAGTATTTCTCAAAGTGGATAGAGGCCATACCCCTCACTTTTATAACTGATAAGTAGATATCAAATTTTATTTACTTTTATATTATATACCACTATGACATCCCCTCCAAAACCATCTCTAATAATGGTGGTTATTTAAATTATAAGGAGTTTAAATCCCTCTATATTTAAGATAAAACATAAATGGTCCACATAATATAAATTGCAAGGTGATAGTTAATTTGAGGCATCCAACAAGGCCATTGTTGTAATCCTTAAGAAGATTATCAATGATGCTAGCCATGATTAACACTTGCAGTTGTTCCCCACCCTTTGAGCTTATTAAACTAGTCATTGAACCCATACGGGAGATACATCATACTCCTTAGTATTTCACTTAGAGGCCATTATTCTCATTTAGATATATTTTCCCTTTTTAGACATATCACTACATTACATTATTGATGATGAAGAATACATAGTTTCCACATATATAAAAATTGCATTCTCCCTAGATATTTTGAATTTGGTGACTCTGTCCTAAAATATAATCATAAAAACACTAACATCATGTGTAAAAGGAATGTAAATTTTGAATCTGATTGGTTGGGTCCTTTTATTGTCACTAAAAATTATGGTTCTAAGGAATATATGATAGATTTCCTAGATGGAAAAGGGCTCAATGAACCTATAAACATATTTAACCTTAAGAATTTCCACACTTGAATTTCATTTTATTCCATTGTCTATGAGATCCCTTGATTTGGGGGCACCCATTGCATATTATTAGCTAGATAATTTTTAGATCATTACCTAAACCATTACTATATTGTTACTTGGATCATTTATACTTGCCTACCTAGACCATTATATTGTTACTTTGACCATTCTATTTTTACTTAGACCATTTTAATTTTATTAAAACAAAATTTTAATTTTCCTAGACTATTCCTACTTTCTATTACTTGTTCTTTTAGGCCATTCTAATCCTATTACCAGTCATGATCTTCATTATGAACCAAAAATTATAAAAACATTTTCAATGAATATTTTAGAGGTAGTTATGAATGATTAGCATCAACATCAACATTAATAACATCTTTTATGGGTTGGAATATCAAGGCATGTTGACATATGTTTTCACCTATTTGATAGTTCCTTGATACTTCTTTTGATTACTCATTCTCCTATTATTTACCCATTTTATGTCATTTCTTTCCTATTTTATTGTGTGTGGTATTCCCCTAGGCCTCATATTTTGTTGTTGGTTTGTAGGAGCACTGATGTACCTAGTTGAGCTATTGTTTGAGCCTCTACCTAAGGACCAAGGTCATTTAATAGATATTTCATTAAACATTTGACCATATTACATTATTTTATTTATTCCAAAAAACCCAAAAACATTAGATATTTTTTAGAAAAACACCAAAAGAATGTTTAGTTAGAAGTGGTGGGCTTAAAATCTCCATGAGAGTTATAAAGTTGTATCATCTTCTATTAAAGTTTCCCCATTATTCTATTCATCATTTATGTTATTTTATTACACTTCCCTTTCTAGGAGAAATATATAAGCCTGAGATCCACATATATTATGTAGTGGTTGAATGCATGGGGCATCTTGGGTTAACTTGACCACTTTTGTTTTCATTTTACTATATCATTCACCTTTACACTCTCATTATTTTACAAATAATTCTAAACCTATACACTCTCACCATGTTAAAATACCATGCTTATTTTTCCTCTATTAGTCATTTATTATCTACTTATCATCACATTTTCTTCTATCTCAATTCTTGGGAGAACTACAATAGCTTAAGGTCCTTTTGGACTATATAGGTAGTGCCCATTTGATAGGAGTACTTGGGGGCAACTTAGACACCACTTAATTATTTTTCCATTCACCATACTTCTAGTAATATGTTCATGTTACAAGAATATCACCTTATTCACTACACATGCATAATTTTTTATTGCTTACATTGAGTCTCTTTATCTTCAATGCATTGTATTTTGTTCATTAGTTTGTGTGTTTGTTTGCTATGAGTGTCATGTCTAAACACACTTTTAAAACTTCTTGATTCTTGCCTTAACTTATGCTTGAGTTGTTTATTTTGTATTTAGATTATTTTTTTATTTTTTTATGTTTTGTATATTCTTGTTTGCGTTTAAGTATTTATAATTCATATATTTTTCTTTAGTTGGTTATGTTTTGTATTCAATTTTGGTTATTTATTTTTTTTCTATTCAAATGTAAAAAACTTCAACTTAGATTTTGGTATTTATATAATTATTTTTAGTTTTATATATTCACATTTGAACTAGTCCATTATTAATTTGAAACCCAATGTTATCATAATTTATTAATACTTATATGCATAATTTCATTTTTCATATTAAACATCAAGTTCTCTATTCTTACAAATAATTTGGTGCCAAACATACATCTCTAAAAGTACCATCCTACATACCCACTAAGTAACCAAGATATCATCTTCCAATCATGAGCCAAACATTATACACAAGCATGAATCTCTTTACTACTTTAGGACGTACATCTCTTGGCTTATGTATCAAGTCATTCTATATATTAATTTAGCCAACATTTATGGCTACTTATATATTGATTTAAGGCATGCTTCTCCTAAACTAATCTCTAGTATCTAGTCATACATCAATCAAAAATAGGTAAAAATCAACAATATGTATACTAATTGAGGACATGCATCTCCTAAAATTATCATACATTATCATATATTAACAAGAACAACAATAAATGATAAACATGGAAGATAACATAATCATGACAAATAAATACACATCCATCTCCATATTCTAGTCCAATCTCCCCCATGGCTCTTTTTATCCTTGTTTATCTATTTTCAATCCATTTTCTTCTAATTATTCTATTTTCAACCTTTTTTGTTCAATTACATGTTCCTTTCTTCTATTTTAGGGTGAATCCATCAATATTATAAAAAAAATTGTTCTCCCCTCGAGGGGGATCATGGGTCACCCAAATACTATTTGGGTAATTTTTGTAACTCCATTTTTCTACAACACATGTAGAATTTAATAGGAGGGAATTAATTCTATTCCAATTATGATCATTTTAAGTGACCTTTTTATTCTATAAAAAAATATTGATTGGACCAAATGTCTTGCAACACCTTCTTAGGAAAATGTAGATATCTAATTCCTATCACTATCATGCCTAGATTGTAAGTCTGAATGACTTTTTGAAATAACACACAAAGTAGACCAAAATCACCAAAATGCTATAATTTGGTCTCACATGTCACATGAATTAATGATTTTCATCCATCTATCCCTAATTGGGGTGATGAATTTTATGTAATTATTATCCTAATTTAGTTTTATTCAAATTAAAACAAACCAAAATGATCTTCTAGACCACTAAAATCATCTAATTCATCTGCAAACATCATGTGCATCTATCAATTCACATTTATACTACATTAATTAGGGTATTACCCTGTATGCAATTCACATCTTCCTCTAATTTAATTTTAGTAAAATCAAGACTACGTAAATTTACATTTTTGACCATTTTGATTAAACAGGGGACCAATTTCCAAGAATTGTCAAAAGACTAATTAAAATCATTAAGCAAAGCAAATTAAATTAAGATCTTAAGTGAGAAATCCATGGAAATTTATTGAATATCTATTATTGAAAATCCATAATTTAAAATATCTAGGCCATCACATCACCCATGACATCATCATATGGGTGTCATCCATAAAATATTAATGGAGATAAATATCAAGATTAAGGTTACCCATGCCTTATTAATGATCCATTCTTTCAAATCTTGATGGCCATATTTATTACTTGTCCCTCAAAAATTTAATGGATTTGTGACCCTCCATCTTGATCTTGTCCATAAATCAGTTTATTCATCTTGGAGAAACTATGAATACATGAGACATGACCTTAAAATTTAAGCTATTTCTAGTGTAGAAAAACTATGCAAAAATATCTCTAGAGAGCTTCAATCATCTTTTCAAAATTTGTAAAATCAAGAGCAAAATCCATTGACAATGACTTATAGCACTAAATATGAGCATAAACATGATTAATGAAATGATATTATAGGAGGTCCACTTGGGGAAGGTGTTATCCATGTTTTCTTGTCTATGTATCTTGAATCCATTAATCTATACCTCTCAAGGAAGTAGGCTTAGAATGCTAGTTATTTATGTTTTTTAATTTTTTTTATGTATTAAATGGATGAACTAACTTGTTTCTCATTCCTATTATACATTTTCAACCTATGGTGTTTCCAAACTTTGTGTTGAAAACCCTCTATATGAGCTTTCTTGATGTTTATGAGTTTTAGCATGTTTGATATGAAGGAAAATTTATACCAATTGTGTGTAATACATATTGTGAGGAGAATTTATTATTTCAATAATGCCATTTATTCATAAAAAACCTATTGCTCCCATGTTCATTCTTGTGTGAGAAGAATGATATCCATTTATTTTGTTTAATCTTGAGTTATCCCAATGGTTCTCCACTTTTATCATGTTATGGGTTTATCCCCTTTTCTTTTTTTCTTGTTTTATTTTATTTCCTTTCATGATTTCAAGTGAAAATTTTACAAACCCCCCAAATTATTCATATCCTATGAGGGAACTGCCCCTCTCAATTATAGAGGATAATCACCATTGTCTATAGTGATATCTCCAATTGTTGGTGAATTTACATCACTTCCTATTGATTGAGTCATAAATAAAAGGTGAGAAAAATTTCCACCAATAGAGAAAAAATAATTATCTTTACTTGAGCATTAGAAAAAAAGTAAATAATTCCTTGATTTCTTGACATGAAGGTGTAAGCATTGGTTTTGTATCATTTACTTTATACTTTTACTTTATTAATGAAGTAGTTATATTGATTGACTCCTTATAAATTATATTTGTAACATTATTATTTTGAGTATTTTTATATGTAAAATCATTCATGAGAAACTTCTTGACAAATTTCATTTCTTATTCTTTGGAAAGTAATTATTTTTATTACTCTTACTTTTCCATATTTCTATTTTTTAAGTTTCTCTTATTTTAATTTTCCAACTATATGTTTTTCTTGATCTAAATTTTCATTTTATATCCATATGTGTTGTTTCTGTTATTTTTTCACTTTTTCCTTAGGAGATACATTATGAGTGGATTTATTGTTTTATTTATATGTTATAAGATCATCACTATTAATGATGCTTTGCATTCTATTTTTCAAAAAAAAAAAAATCTGTATGATACCCATGTATTATATGATAGGCATAAAAATATTTTGATATTATTAAAGGATGCATAAGAGTTAATTTTATTACTTTGTTTTATCTAAAAAAAATCACTTGAAATCTTGTTAGTCTTTTGTGCACTTTTTAAATCACTAGTTGTATATGTATTCTAGTTTAGATTCCAATCTTGATATGAAATTTTGTTAGGCACAAATTTATTATATGAGATACAAGTACATGTTTAAAAATAACATACTTTATATTATTTGTGTATATGATTTGATTTTCCATGATATGATAATTGAAACCAAACATTGATTTTCTTTTACAACTCTTATATTTAATTTCTTATAGTGATGATTTGATCCTTAATGGTTTTAAAAGCACAAACTCTGAGTATTTATGATTTAAAATGTATAAAAATACCATCAAGAGGATGTGTGGGAGGTGGAGGGGGTTGAGTAAGGACATATTGATTGCATTCATTAACACTATATGGTTTCTCAACTTACCTCTTGGGATAGTGACAACATATAACTAGTTAGATGGATGGTATTTATCACCAAATTGAGAGTTAAGAGGAGACCTTATGGCATCTTGAATAAGTGTTTTCTATTATTTCCATGTTATACATGACTTGAAAAAAAAATGCATTAATTAAGTTGTGTAAAATTTTGGATAATTATCTTATCATAGTCATCCAAAAATATCTATATCATCCATTATAAAATATTTTAACAAAGGAAAAAATGAGATGCATTAAAACAAAGAGGAAATTTTGAATCCATAAGATAAAATTTTTATAACCCGAAAAGGTTGGAACCATAGGGAATACTTAGGGTTTGAGAAGGTTTGATTAGTACATGGGTTTACCAAATGTTTTATTTAAAATTGGGATTAATGAAATATTAATCATTTATCAGAAAAATTGGAATTGAATAAAATAGGTTGTGATAAATACAATATTAAGTATCAAACTAAAGATAAATGACTAAAATAGAAAACAAAAAAGAAATGAATAAGGATAAAATATTTAAAAGAGAGATAAAATTATATTTCTGAGTTTTTAGTTGACTAAATAGAAAAACAAAATGCATAATAAGATAAAATAAAAATAAAACTCATTATCCTTACAGAAGATGAGCCTAATTTCCCTCAAGGATATAAATTTATAATATAGGATAACAATAACAACTACTATTCTCCTTATTGATCAATCTTGTCTTTTATATAAAAATATAACTTTTGCAATAGTCAGGTGTGATAATAAAAATTATGTCTTATTGCATTGAATTCATCTTTATAAATATGTAAAAACCTATTATGTGCCCTATTGAAGATAAAAACACCATCTTTGTGTCATAAGGAGATAAGTGATAAGGAAGAGTTAAAAAGGGATTAGTTATTGGAGTTGTGCTAGACTTCAAAACCCCATTATGTTGAGCATTTCCTACATATGAATACTCTGAAGAGGGGTTAAAGATACATATAATTATCCCACCTAGTTTCTTTGTGAAATTATCTTCATTTGAATATATGAATGCATCTTAAATATGGATAAAATAGTTTATAATGCTTGGCTAGGGCTAAGTAAAAATGAATTCAAAATTGGTCCATGATTGCTTAAAGTGTTTGGAAACTAATCTGCAAAGAATAGGGAAGTTTTTCTCAATGTTAAACTATTTAAATAAGCTCTTATAATAGAATTGATAATCTCTCTAAGATGATTTGAAATAAATGAATGGAGTGTGATTTTATCATGGCTCAAGAGGGAAAAATAATTATTAGAGAGTTTATAAATATAAAGTCTAACCCCATGCATCTTTCCATTTTTGGTTTTTGACTATTTTTATAGAAGGACAAAGATGACAGAGAGTGATATGAATGTTGGGAATTATTTTCCTATTGGGTGTTCTTGTTCCTTTAGGAAAAGTGTTGAGTTTGGGGTCTAAATCACATCATACAAATACAAAAAGGTATTTTTAGCAGTAATATCATTTTTATATGTGACAAATAATGTCCTGTAATGAAAGTATATATCCTTTTATGCTTATGATAGGTAAAATTGGTGAAATAAGTTTCGATTAAGTGCACATGTCAATTCATGGTAAAAAGGTATATAAAAACATGATCATGTTTTCATGACTAGATTTAGGTTACTACACTCTTCTTCACACATTTATTCTACTTAGAGATTTATTACTTTTTCATCCTTGGGATAAATCAAGATCAGCTTTGGGATAATTAATTATCTTCATCCTTATTCCTTGAGGCTTCAAAATTATGCATCACATAATCAAAATTATACTTATTTATTTCTTATACACCTCTATGTCTCCTGATGGTTATGATTTTTCGACTGTCACTATTAATTAAATAATTATCTTTTGTAAAACTCTCCTTTTTTTCTAATGATTCCCCAACTCTCCCTCATTTTCCATGTCATAATAAATTTGTGCCTTCTCTAGTTGCCTCACATTTATTGAGTTTACAGACTCCTGTTGCAAACAAGAAAATTATTTTTCTTCATTATTCTCTTCTCTAACATGTTTTTCTAATTTGTTTGTCTTGATTGTTTCATGGAAGTCTCTTTTTTAACCCAAAAATCATCTATGGCCTTTCTTTTAGAATCGGTGACTATTGTGTTATCTCAGTCCTCTATGAGAATATTTTCTTCTAAGTTTTATGTAAAACCTTTTATTCTTTTCTTCTCCTTAGAATAATTATATAATATTCAAATGGAATCTCCTTCTATGAATTTACTTTTAAGTAAATCCTTTCATATACACCCCTCCAACTTAATTCATTGAGTCTTCTCCACCATATAGGTTGGTAATCCAAGTGTACTATTTGATTTAATAGTCTTAATACCATCTGACCCCAACAATTCACCTCTTACTTTCCATTCCTTCTCATCCTTTATTAAATATATATGAAACACTATATAAACTATTGCATATCCTTATTTGAGTCTTCAATGCCTCTTAACGCAAAATAGTGTTATAGGTATAACACCTATTTCATCATATCTTGAGGGTCTTCTCTCCATAATAACATTGGTGATTTAATTTCAAGCAAACTTCTAAAATATTATAATCCTCTACAAGTTCCTATTATCTATATGGTACTAACTTATTATTCATGGGATTCCTTGTCCTAACACTATTCTCTATTTACAACATCCTTTTTAATTATGTGCCTACTATAATGGATATCTCCTATATCATCATTGAAAGTTGTGACTTTGAGTCACTCCTTACCTTTGATTTATGTTGATCCCTCTTATTCATCTATGATACTCTACCCACTATGGACTATGGATAAAAAAATTCATACCTTCTACCTAATTCTTCTATTTGGAATATGTTTCCCTTATCTCCTTTGTGTATAAACTACCTCTTGATCAATGATCTATTGGTGATTTATCCTCATACTCATTTCATTACATGGGTTCCACACATAACATATGTTCAGTCCTAATAACTTTAGTTTTATACCCTTATGTGTTCTCCACATGCCCACTTCACCCTTTTCACTAGGCATCACTCTTCTCCACTTAGCCACTATAGGTTATTGCTCACCCAAAAGATATTCAAACTTATTATTAATTTATTATTCTATTGTGATCCTACACATGTTATATAAAATTAATAAAATACTAGTGTGAGATATCCATTCATGATCATATATAACTCATCCTTCAAAACTTCTTCACTTCTCTTTCTACCCATTGTTAAGTGAAGAATGAGTTCCTACTATTTACCTCACGTTTTGATGTCTAATGTTATTATTCAAATCCTCTCATACATTTTAAACCTAATATTTGATACCAAACTCATGTATACATAGCTAGGGGTACCAGTGAAGGGATGCCTTATGTCATGTAGCCTTCAAATATCTACACCACACAATAGAATCAAACCCTTATCTTATCATACATTAACCTCATGGGTTACAATATATTTTTATATTCTCAACTTTATAATTAATCCCTCATCTCTACCTAGTCCTTAGACTTTGATCTAACTCTCTATCTATACTCATCACTAGCTATAGGTTGGTTTTAGATCAAACTTTTATATGAAATATTCAAATTATAATGATGCACACTAAGGATATAAATTTTATTTGATATTTCTCTCAACCCTTTGTCTAAAATTTATTATATTTTTACTAAGTGGTTTAAACTCCTCAATATTGTGCCAATGCCTCTACATATAGGCTTATTAGTCCAACATACTTCATTAATGCCTTAGGCTCATTTTACACCTTTTAAAAATAGATATGTAGGCTGATGAAAAAATCCCAACCACATGTTGTAATGAATCCTTATGAAAATTATAGATATAATTTTTTAATTCTTTCCATCTAGACTAGATTATATTTTATGTAGAAACTAATAATCCTAACTACTTCATCGTACACTTCAAGTGGTAATCAAATCTATAAATACTATGTTCTGGATTGTATCCTTACCCTACACCAACCTTATGTGCATGATTCTTTTTATTTTCATGTGACTATTTATATATATGTATCATCTATTGTTCATGAGGGTTCCTTTATGCCTTAGTGTAATATTGTCAAAAGTATGTCATTTATCACATTATTATACACCACCAAAATCATTGTCTAATTACACACCTTATGATTCCCCATGTGAACCTAACTCCAAAAATCATGACCATCATTTGTGCCTCAAAAACATTCAAGATAATGTGCCCTTCCTTCATACATCAGTATCTCCCTATTTCATTTATGTGCCTCTATATTTATATACTAAGCATCATTCATTATTCTACAATTCTAGCCTTTGACACTTACTTCACATGTTTGAATTCCACACCCAAGTTTTATACATAATAAAAATTGGCCCAGGTTGTGAACTTCCTTGTCTTCATGTCACATTACCTTCTATGAATAATGTTATGTGTCTATTTTATTTTATTCACTATGTTTAAAATTC